>JAQGBH010001549.1:0-31445 GCA_034698265.1 Sminthurinus aureus | reverse complement strand
GCACAGAGAGAGAGAGAGAGAGAGAGAGAGAGAGAGAGAGAGAGAGAGACTGGGTGGAAAATTCTCTGTACAGATTTTAAATTGTGGATGTCTGCTCTGAAAATTTAAAATTTGTGGTTGCTTTTCTGAATTTGAACTTTGATCAAAATTTGAGCATGTTTCAGGAGGCAGTCCTAAAACATTCACATGATGCTTAACGTTGAATAAATTTTTTGGGTTCTTTTAATGTTTAATACAGTTGCATGTAGTGGACCGCCAAAAATCCCTAATGCGAAGAATAATGCACCGGTGGATCAAAAAACGTTTGATTTAGACACATCTCTGCAATACCAGTGCAACCCGGGGTACAGCACACAGGGATTTGCTCGCTCCAAATGTTTCTTGTAAGTGAACCATGAACCAGACGAATACCGTTTCTCTTGTATCTTCTGTTTATTGTGTATTGCGCATTGTGCATTGTGCATGCTCCGATTTTTCAAAGCATTATCAATTATTATTAGTTATTAAAATCTCATGAAAATGTTTGCATTTTCCGTTCTACATAAATAATTTTGATTCTAAATTAAAAACTACGAATGACGAATTCCTTGAAATTTTCTCTCCGTTTATTTCAGCTTCAACGGAACTGCGAAATGGTTTGGTCCAGACTTTACGTGTGAACGTAAGTTTAATCTTTAATCTTTTTCAACATCTTGGTCAATGGATTGAGGTTGTATTATAAATTATAATATAAAATATAACCAAAGCTGTAACCAGGATATTTTATTGTACTCTTTTTTTTTCTACAGCAATTTCCTGTGGAATGCCACCAGACATTTTGAATGGTCGAACGGAGTATTTTTGTTCGCACTACCTGTGCAAAGCCAATTACATTTGTCAGGCTGGTTTTGAAGTTGTGGGAAAGTCTCAACATATTTGTCATCAAAATGGATCCTGGATTCCAGAGGAATTACCATCTTGTCAACGTAAGTCCACTTTTACCTTTTACCTTTTACACTGTAGTCTGTAGTTTCTGGTCATTATTGATTGTCGATTGCATATATTTTTTTCAACTCATTGTTACGCCATAAACTAAACTAACATAAGCAAGATCACTGCCCTATAACCTTTTAGATTTTCGATTTTCCATACATATCATGTTACATGTAAAAAGTGACGTGCGTCATAAGCTCAATTCTCCATCATGCGTCATCATAATCCTTCTTCTCTTTTGCTTTTGCTATTTGCTATCAATTATCAAAGATCAATGATCAATTATCAACTATTATTACTGTCTAATGTTGCACATAAACCCTATTTATTCAGCTCCAAGCTCAGAGTATTTCTATTCTGTTGAATTCTATTTTAATCCTCTGCATAATACGTAGGAAGGTTTTCGGAATTCAGAATTATATCAATGATAAATTCAGGAGAAATCAATAAAAAAAAACTATTAATAGCAAATGGTTTCAATTTCATTTATTTATAATTCGTATGATAATCAGTAATCAATAATAATCAGAGATGAGAATATTTAAAAATATCATGTTATTATGAGGAAATTTCATCTTAATTTGTATAGTTTGTAGTTTGTATCATATCATCAAGTTTCAGCTTCTAAATTAAATTATCACGGGTAAATTAGTTGACTGTGAGTGAAAAACGTTGGGCTTTTTCCTTGAATTTGACTTGCGGTTTCTGGTTTCTGATTTGATCTGATGGTCTGGTTTCAACTGGCTTCTCAATTCTCAATTCTCAAACTGAAATTGTCGTTCAAAATGGTGGTGAATGATAGAAAGATATAGAATATAGATACATGTGTCTGCTGAGTCAACTTTGAACTGTGAATTATGAATTCCTCGAGTCATCTCCTCATTGCGGTTACAACTTGAATCTTGAATATCTATTTCAGTGCTCGGTTCTATTTTCAATCTTTTCTGTTCTGTGTCATGCCCTGAATCTTGAATCTTGAATCTAGAATCTAGAATATAGAATCGAGAATCCGACGCAGAATGGTGAATCTTGAACTGACATTTCTATATTATTATATAATATTATATGTACAACATGAAGTGAATCCTGGTTGGGTTATGGGTTATGGGTTAGACTGTGGAAATTTAGAATGTAGAAATGTATGGTATATTTTGTAACGTAATGGGAAAAGAAAGAAAAGGAGATGCCCCCGGAGAAGTACATAAAACGTACAAAGTAGAAAATAGAAAGTGGAACTGAGATGATATGGAAAACTAGAACAATGAAGAAATGAGGGAGATGTGCTCAGTTTACATAATGAATCCTACATCTCACATTCTAACATTCTACATGATACATCAGAGATCATGATGGTGTGTTGTGGTGGTGGAAAAAGACGAAATACGTATATGTACTACATTTCTCATTTCTCGCTCCCCGAACCCCGGTTATTGAACAGAAAATCATTAAAAGTTGCCAGAGTAGCGGAAAAATAAAATTGATTTGTCAGCCGTTGGACAAGACACAAGACACAAGACAAGACAAGCCGAACCGAACCAAACCAAACCAATTCAAGCCAAGGAGAAAGAAGTAAGAAAAATAATGTAGAGAATGAGAACGTGAACCTGAATACGATTGGAGAGGCATATTTTAATTCCTGCTGCTACAGCTCAATTTCCATTTCATATTCCATTTCAGTAAAAGTTTCAATCTTCAAGTCCTTCCCCTTCTCGTCCCCCTTCTCATTATACAGATATTTTTACCTACTTTTAAAATCCAATCCAATCCAATTCAGAATTCAGTCCCACTCCAACAAATCAATTCAATCTCACAAACTTGCGCCTCCTGGATTATTCAGTATGCAGTCATAATATTATTTTTGTAGCCTGCCTAAAAATATCCTGGCTCTTCCTGTGCTGTATGTTAGGAGTCTGATTTAATTATCCCATTCTTAATTTTTCAAACTTCGAAAGATCTCATTCACAGAACCAAAAATGCTTAGAGTTTGGAATTATGAGTCACATGAATTTAATATTCCATGATGTAGGAATCTCAAATCTTAAAACTCACCTTTGACATTTCGTACTTTGATGTTTCTCATGACTCTCATGACCCATGACCCATTCCTAGTGTCTCGTATCTTTTTGATTTATTTTGACTTGTTGAACTTGCAATTTATGTACATGAACGATGGGCGATGAATGATTAATGATGAAAAACTGATAGCTTTTGACTAGTGACTTTTGACTTTCGTCCTGACATTTATTCGCGTCACATAAAACATGAAACATGAAATGGGAAAAGAATGACACAGTTTTCCCTTCACGATCTACAATGAATAATCAACTACGCATTTTTCCGTGTAACTATTCTCCTTTGTCATGCAAAAACTGTACACTGTACAGTGGACGCTGTACACTCTAACGTGTACAGTATACAGTGGACGATGTAAAAGCAATCATGATGGATTCGGATAGCGTATAGTGTAGGATCTGAAAAAGGCAATCCGATATCCGATATCCAATCCACATTTTAAATCATATGGGATGGATCTCAATTCTCAATTCTCAATAAATATTTTTTCCATAAAAATTCCTTTGATTCGAAAAACTGTTTGCTAAAAAAATTGCTATTGTTTTGTCATTTGAAAAAGTATCTCGAATCTCGAATCTAGAATCCAGAAAGTGACGACTCTCACATTTCCCATTTCCGATTTCCATTCCGATTTCCTGGGGACAATTCATACAATAAATTCTTGCTCACTGCAATTGGGACAAGAGGAGAAAGGAGTAGGCTGAAAATGAGAATGAGAATGAGCATACAGTGGATATTGGATATGTGACAGGAAAAGAGTGACTGGGAGAAAAATGTCTCTACTGATATTTCTATAAAAGATAGACTTTCACTGATACACAATAGAAAATACAGACTAGGATTCTCTATTCTCTATTCTTCTGCTGCCTTTTGTATTTTGTACAACGTTTTTATAGTTGAAAGAGAACGTGGATGACGATTTATGTATAAAGAATAAAGATGTATAAAAAGAAAAAAAGAAATCTGTCTAGTACAAAAAGTACAAAATAGAAAATACAAAGGATTTTTACTTTCTCTTTCCATTCTGGAATTTGATTAAGTAGCAAAAAAAAGGAGGGAAAAGAATCGGTGACTCACTTTATATTCGACTCGACACTCGACACTCCACACTCGACACTGGATACTGGATACTCGATACTCGATACTCAGATTGAAACACGATCTTTTTATTATGTATTTTGTGTTTTATATGTGGAAGCGGTAGTGGGTATTGGGTAATCGGTAATCGGTAATCAAAGGAACGGATCCGATTTTTGTTCAACAAAATAAATTGGCTCAAAGTCTCAAAATAAATTTCGTAAGTATAGTAGTAGAATCTAGAATCTAGAATCTGTGGTCTATAATTTAGAATTTAGAGTCTAGAATCTAGACTCTAGAGTTTGGACAAACCGACGAAATAAAAAAGACAAGGGGAAAATATCCATGAAAGTATAATGTATAATGTATAGGGAAAAGGAAAGAGGGAACGGAGAAACGGAGAAGGAGATTCATCTTTTCTTTTGTTCCGCTGTAATTTTTTAGCCGCTACAATGACTTTGTGAGTTGTAAGTAATCAATGACCATCCAAATCCATAGCCAGAACCAGAACCAGAACCAGAACCCGAGCCACTTTTAACTTTTAAAGATATCAATTCCAAGGAAAACATAGAAATGCACAGTAATTGTACAAACAAAGTACTTTGTACTTTTTCCCCTTCCCACAAGAAAGTAGAAAAGTAGAAAAGCAGAAAATGGAAAGTGGAAAAGTTTCTGATGAAAGGAGAGAAAAGAGGACAAAAGAAAACAGACACAAGAATTTCCTCTGATTCATCACAACGTAACATTTAACATTAGTAAATGAATTCATCCCCTATGCACTGTGCACTGTTCAGTGTTCAATGTTCAATGTTTATCCAACTGGGATCTTATTATCATTTAATACATGTGGTTCTGTACCACTTTCAACATCCTACATCCTACATTCCTCAAGGTCAAAACCACCCAAAAAATAGTCACACGGGAAACCACCAGAACAAGTTTAAGAACAACAACAAGAAGACGGAGAACAAAGCACAAGTTATTTTTGGGAGCTATCTACCATCTACTCAAACATCAAAAGGGAAACATAAACAAAGAAAAGAAAAGTGGATCAGTAGTGAAATAACACAATTATATTCCATGTTGACGTTACCCGTCCTAATGCCCGCCTTTTCCAAAAGGCCAAGTGTCTCGAGTCTCGAGTTTGGAGTGTAGAATGTCGAGTGTCGAGTGCTCCTTTTACTTTCCAAGACAGAAGAGGAAAAAAGGAGAAACCAGTCTCAATTTTCACCACGTGTTTCCTCCTATTGTCCTTGATTTTATATATTTATATATTATGCACCTTGTGTTATAGAATACATAGAAGAATCGTATACAAGTTCAGAGTTTGGAGTTTGGATACTTTGGATTAAAAAGAGGGATAAAGACAGCTGTTGGTTGTTGATTCATGATGGGTTTTCACACATGTTTCATCACAAGTTTCCCAGCTAAACACTAAAATACAGAAAAATACAGAACAGACAGAATGTACAGAATAAAGATAATAAGAATGCGGGATGGAAAAAAGTTTCAACTCCATATCACTTTATCCGATCAAACATTAAGCAGAATCATCCTTTGCTCTTTTCTCTGAGAATTTTAGAAAGTAATTTTTCTAGGAGAAATCAATAAATTTTCTTTAGTTTCTCCCAGCTTTCCACTTTGTATTTTGTATTTGGTATTTATATTAAGAATTGAGAATTCAAAATTTATTATACTTGTTGAGGATGGTTACAAAATGTTGTAAAAATTAAAGCCTGTTGTTTTTAAATCTAATCCTTCATAATATTTCTTTGTTTTTTTATCTAAATGTCCAGCTGTGCAATGTGACCCGCCGCCGAATCCGATTAATGGAAAGGCAATTTACTCGGCCACTTCATTCAACTCCATCGTGACCTACGAGTGTAAGTACGGTTATCAAATTGTAGGACTACAGGGATCGACGAGAAGGTGTGGACCTGGGAAAAAATGGGAGCCACTCCAACAACCCGAATGTCGCGGTAATTTTACATTTTTTCATGAACATTTTTTTAACTTTGGTGCATAATAATCATAATCATTTATATATTTATCTTGCATTTTTTTTGAATCATGAAGAAACTGCAGGTGCAGTTGAGTAATTTATTTCATTTTAATTAATTTTATTATCTAACGTCATAATATTATGACGAAAGTCAGCAGTCATTAGTCATAATATGATTGTTATTCCTGATTTCAGTACACATTTTGTCCAAATAGTTTCTAGTTCCTAGTTTTAACATGTATATCACATCACGTGCATTTTATGTGCATTCAAAAGAATTATCTGAACTGCAAACTGCAAACTGCAGTACTCATTACTCAAACACAATGCCACTGTTAACTTGTAACTTGTGTAATAATATATTTCAAATTTCAAGGTAATTAGTAATAATAATAATAATTATTATTATTATGTAAAATGAAAATTAATGAGTGGAACAGACACCAAAAATAGCAACAAGAAGCAAACATTTGGGAATGTGGCAGTTTGTAGTTTGACTGTGAATTGTGCATATTATTATCCATGATTTGTTGTACTGATATAGAAATAAACTGTGGAACTCCTGGAACACTTTATAATGGGTGGCTAGAAGGTACAAAAACCACGTTACATGCCGCCATCAATTTCCACTGTCTTCAAGGCATGACGTTTGAAGGGCCTACCGATCGAATCGTGTGTCAGAGGTTTTCCTAATGATATTTTTTATTTAAAAAAACACACGAGCATATCCTAATATTTTTTTATTATAGATTCTGGGAATTTTAATCAAAGTTCAAAAAAACTTATTATAGCCACAAGTCATAAAATAAAAAATACCTACATTTTTTTAATCTAGTGACTCGACGTGGAGTGGACCAATGGCAAAATGCCATGGTTAGTTTTCAATTTTCAAGGAAATATTTTTTGACGCTGCATTTAAAATTTGAAATTAGGGCTTTTTCCAGCACTTTTTATATAATGATAATAATATAGAATAATAATTTGCTTACTATTTTTCTATAAGTTTTTCACTTTCTCTCACGAAATGTTCACTATTTTCACTAAAACTATTTTAGTTACTTTCACTCTCCCACTTTTACGTCCACTTGTCTTGTGCACTGAGAATTTTTTAAGTTAAGTCTGAGCATCCAGCACAACGGCTTTTTTCTGTACAAAAACCAAATGACAAAGACTAATAAAATATCTACAATCTACAATCTACAATGGGATTTATTATTTTGGATTTTCTGTTGTGGATTGTATGAGACAAGAGAAAAGAGACAGGAAAAGGTCGCTTTGTGTTTTCTACTAGAAAAAGTACAACAGTTGAAGAGAAAGGCAATGGCAAGCCAATGTCAAAGACAGGAACAAAGGAAAATGAAACCTAAAAAAATGTGATGAAGACAGATGAAATGAAATGAATACGTGGAAAGAATAATAATAACCATCTCTCATTATAGATCCTCAGATCTGATACAGAGTCTGCATTCTAAAGCACACCATAATACCACTACTTGTTTTTGCTTCCGCTTCTCCCATCTTGTTCAATTTCTTCTTCTCAATACATTTTCACATCACGGACCAAAATTGTTGTTGTTGGTGACTCTTTCTAGTTTCTTTTCTCCCTTTCTCTCTCATTTCTTTCTTTGTGTGACACATGTTTTTTATGTGCACTTTGTACAAGGGTTTCATATATCACATGACATGTGTATTCCTAAACCATTTATTTCCGTTTTCTCCGCAGCTCCCAGCCACCACAACAAAAAACAAAATGTTTCCGTCTACTAATGTCCTTTATCCTTTATTTCATTTTGCTACATTGGATTTTCAACATGAGCATTAAACATCGGTTAACAGATCAATGTGTGGTGAAAATATTATGTATTACGTATAAAATGTACTGCACTTTCATTTTTGCCCAAACTCATGGCCTGACAGTTTCATTTAATTTTAAAGGAGTTTAAATTTCACACAAAATTTATTTGTTGTTTGGGCACAGTTTTGAATTTAATTGTGAATAATGATAATATTATTATTATTTACACTGTATGTTTTTTTGCTTGTTTTTTCTGTTACAAAAACCATTCTTGCACGCTCCAGAGGTTCAATGTGAGCATCCCGGATTTTTACACAATGGTGATTTTTCTTTTTAATTCTTTTCAAAATTAACTCACTGTGATGAACACTCAAAGTTTCCTTACATTTCCCATGTACATAATATTTAAGTGTGATTCTTAAATGCTTTTACAATAATAATAATTATTATTTTGACTATTGCACATGATTCACTCGCGCCTCAGGCTGGATTGAGAATATTGAGCGAGGGACAGCCCTGGGAAATTCAATAATTTTCAGATGCTTCGACGGAATGACCTTGGTTGGCCATGGGTCAGCAATTTGTAATATTGATGGAAAATGGACAAATCCCTTGCCTTTATGTTTAGGTTGGTGATGAAACATGAAACATGAACAACAGCAGTAGAAAGTAGAAAGTAGAAATGAGTAGTAGACAAAATCAAGTGAATAAAAATAAAATAAACGACCTTTTCCGTCTTCTCTCTTCAAATCAAGTATTGTTTTTTAATTTTGTAAATTTAGAGTCATTAGTCACTAGTAAATTTTATAAAGATTCAAGTTTAATGCAAAAAACTACATATTTTTTCATTTGTGCATGTTCCTTTACATTTCCTAGCACTTAACACTAATGCAGATTGCAAATTGCAAATATAGCACAAGCTGAATTCACAATTTAATCCACGCTTCTTGTTTCAAAATTTACCAAGCTTTTTCTAGTACTTTCCACTTTTTTCCACAATTTTCACGGCTCTTTCAAAATATTATTATTTTGCATGATGAATGGTGAGAGCTGAATTATATTCAATATTACGCATTTTGTATTTTAAATGTTCCTGTTGGACCTTTGCAGCTCCTTGTACAGTCCCAGAAGTCCCGTTTGGAAATGTAACAAATTTGGTAATTCATCCAAAATCCAAGCCACCTTCCGAAGGTTCTGATGAAAAATTCGTAGATACTTCACCAACTACAACAATTCCACCGCCCATTATCTTGGTACATATACTTTTTAGCACTTTGTCTTACTGACATTAATTCACCCTACATACAGTTTTTATATTATGCTTGCCTCATCCACATTTTTGTATTACTTTAGCCGAAAGGAACTCTGGTACCTCATGGAAAAGCCATTGGGCTGGATTGTGAGAAACAATATGAGCCCACTTACAACATTACACCTTCCACTTGTAACAATGGTACATGGACTCATCCACCGAGGTGTCAGCCAGGTTTGTACTTTGTGCTTTGAGCTTTGTGTACTATCTTCTATTTTACATGCATAATATATTATAGTATCTAACACGAGAATTTCTCTTACAAAACATGCAACGTGCAACATATAAAATGAGGTAAAAAATGAAATAGTCCCAAATTCCAAATAGTTCATGCTTTTCCTCCTGTTTTTTTTATTCATGTTCAGCGAGATGTAAATCTTTACCAAGGGCTCCACGTCACGGCATGGTTATTGCTCCTAAGACAGAACATGGGATGAAAGCTCGTTACAGCTGTAAAGATGGATGGCTCTTGATTGGACCAAATCTCACCGGTGAGAATAACTTGATCTCCATTTTAGATTCTAGATTCTAGATTCTACACATGCACAAACAAAATCAGAGCTATTTGATCAACTATCAAATCCATGTGTAATTTTTTAGAATGTCAGTACGGAAATTGGAGAGGAGACACTCCAAGTTGCCAGGTACTCGTCACCATCATTATTATTATCATTATCATGTGATTTTCACTCATGTCCCAGGCACATCTGTTGTGAGAATATTTTGTACTGTACACTGTACATTGTCCAAGCTGACAAATATTTTATGTACGCTCTATATTATAGTAAAACTTGAAACTTGTGCGTATATTATTTATGTTATAATATTTATATAAACTCTACACTCTACAGATCACATACTGCAAGTACCTTCCACCACCAGAGCACGGTCGAGTTCTTTTGGTGGGTAACATGGGATTATACGACTACCGAAATTATGTCACAAAAGTTGCCAACAACCGTCAAATCATGTTTGAATGTGATCGAGGCTACGTGCTCGCTGATGGACCACAGGGAAAAACGTGCATTCGAGGAGAATGGGCTCCCAAAAGTATGTCAAACTACCGTACCATTTGCACAATAATAATAATAATAATAATAATAAACGTCATCCCACAAATTTCCTTGGAATTCACTCTTCCCTCTACATTCTACATTCTGCACGTTTTTCAAAAAACTTGACCATGATTTCTTTTCATAATTTGATAATGTTGAATGTCGTTTAGAAATTTTGAAAATGTCACATGTCATGTACTTTTTACTGCTTTTTGCTTTCTGTAGCGGAGCCTCCACGATGTATTCCATCCCAACATCCAAGCTTCCGATGGATCCGCTCGGTTCGAAGGAAACGAAGGGCAATCAAGTCTGGAAGTAGTATTGGAATTCGGAATAAACCTGGAGGTATTTTGCTTTACTACTTGTCACACTGTACACTGTACCAAGTATTTACTATTAACTAGTAACATCCTTGGTTTTTAGGAAGCGAAGCTGAGTATTGTTAATTTTTCATCATGTATCTAGTACATGAAAAACATAATAATTATTGACAATTCACAAGGAAAATGAAATCAAAATGTCTTCAATTGTAATTCAATTTGTTGTAAATTTGTGGGAGGAGGAGGTGGAGGCGGAGGGGCGGGGCCGCGGCGGACCTTTAAAAGGAAAGGAAAGCAAGGAGAAGAGGAAGAATATGAAATGGGTTAGAATTGTCAATTTAACATTTAGATAAATCTTTCACACATTTCCCAGTTGCATGCAATATTGAATACTTGATACTTTTTATTTTATTTATAATTTCTACTCTGAATTTTTACTAAAGCACCTCCATTTTGTGACCCTCTTCAATCCGAATACATTCAAACGGAGGAGATGATTGCGGGTGAGGATGAAAATGCAACTTCGTTCAGTAACGGAGCAGTTTTGAAAGTTTCCTGTATTCATGGATTTGGTGTGAATCTACCGAATGAAACGGTCAAGTGTCTCAACGGGAAGTGGAAACCTCGAGCACCTCAATGTAAACACAAATCATAAATCACACAATAATCATCATTCATAAATTATACTTGTTCAAGTATTTTGAATTTTCTATTTTCAATGTGAATTTACACTCTTCACTCTTTTCTCTTTTTACCCCTCATCTTGTTTATTGTTTAGGTAATGCCCTACCTTGTAGAACTCCATATTTTCGCCACTCAACTCTTTATGAAGGAAGCAAAGCCATGGTGAGCATTGAGAATTGAGAATTTCCAATTTTAATTGTGCATCTCCTGGCTTGTAACTTGTAAATTTTCATGTATGTAAAATGGACAACTTGTTTTGTTCCTTCTCCATAGGTTTTTCTCGAGTCTGTTCGGCACACAAAGTCCATAGATGTAAAATGCACTAAGGGCTACGTGCTGAAAGGGAAGAGTCAGTTACACTGTTGGTACGGCGAGTGGGATGTGGATGAAGTGCCCGAGTGCGTTCCAGGTAAATAAGAGTAGGATTTTTAAAGCATATTTTTTATATCTATATTTATGTATTTCGTAAGTACGTATGTATTTTTCGGCTATCTTCAAATTCGTTCAGCTACAATCGACAATGATCAAATGTAGAAAGATGTCTTTTATATTATATAAATATTATAGTAAAGGGGGTAAAACCAATTTTTTATTCAAAGAAAATAAAGGTCTCTGATGTTTTCACCAAACATTTGCCGAAACGACACAGAACTAACATCATATTTTTTTAAATTAAACGTAACGAAAACGTATTTTCAAAAACTAGAAAAACTCATGAAATTCATCAGACAAATTAAAAATCTAACAGATCACTTGAAAACTAAAGTATTAGAAAGCACTAGAAACTAGAAAGTAGAAAGTAGAAGCCAGAAACTGGGTTTCCCTTATCAGAGAACAATAATCCGCCGTAAATTGCACAGGATTAAAGAAGATGGATTGAACGCATTTGTTATCCTGTGTGCGTAAAGAACAAAGAGTACATAGAGAAAGTCCCATTTACTTAATGTGTTTTCTATTATCCATTATCCATTATCCATCTACATTTATATGCAGCTTTTATCTGTATATCTAATATATTGTGTGTTCAGTGTTCAAGGTTTAACTAAAGTTCATTGTACACTAAATGTGTTTGGTTTGGTTTAAATTTCAAATTTCAAATCCTCTTCTGTGCTCTTAGTTGTTAATCCTCGGGCGAATTTCTACAGAAACTATGAAATCTGTATACATTTGACATTGTACATTGTACAATGTAACACCATAAAATACTTTGATTCCTTTTCTTTTTTTACTGTTTACTGTTTCCTCAAAAGCCTCGTGTATACTTCCGGCGATTGACATTGGGCAATATTTAGGAGGATTTAGACCGGGGTTAATGGTGACTCATGGAATTGAGGTGAGTCATTTTTCTCCTGTCTCATAAAATAAAACACTGCGTACCGCATACTAGATATTGAATACTGAATGGTGAATGGTGAAGCGTATAGTCTATCTATAATCAATGATACATGTGTAATGTGTAAGCAATGGCAAGTCTTTGGGTTAAATGTCTATAATTTTTTCAAAATAAAATAGGTCGACTATTTGTGTAGTGGAGATTACAAGAAAATGTAAGTACTCGAATTTTTCTCCCCGATTGCAAATTCAATAACTTTTTGAACATTTTGAAAAATGATGAGAGAAAATTGATTTAAATCCTGATATTTCATGTTTGATGGTTGATTTTTGTTTCATGTACATTTCATTGAAATGGTAAATGAAGGGTTCCAGGTCCATCGAGATGTCATCTTGGAGTTTTTAAACCGAATAAACCGCTGTGTCTACATCCGAGGTAGAGTATAGAGTATAGATTATATTAGATTATACAACATAATATTCCTCTTCCATCTACTTACTACTGACTACTGTTTTGTGTTTTGATAGCGTGGCATTGAATTTCACGGGCGCCATCGACCACGGAGATCATCATTTATTTGATCCTTCGAAGGATAAGAGAAAACCTGGAACCTCGTCTGGTCCTCTTTCTCGTCCGGGCGGCTCCGTCTACACCCTTAACAAACGAACATGTGGGAAACTGCCGAAAGAAAAAGGTGCTCTCGCCTACAGGGAAGGGAAACCACTGGATTCACAAATTGATAGGTTAGACACAATCTTATAATCTATATTCTGTACCTTTTGTACCTTGTACAATCCGATATCCGATATTCCGATATCACATCCTACATTCTACAGCCTTACAAAGTTTCATGATATCAGACTTTCCCCAACCACTTTCTCTTTCCACTGCCTAGCAGTTTCCTCTTTTTGTCTCAGGTCTGAGAGTATGCAGTATGGAAAATGGAATATCCACGATCCACCATCTACGTACATTATGCTCAATGCTCAATACTCAATGCTCAAACTTCTCCATCCTCCACCATCATCATTATGTAATATCTAATGTTCAGCATGTAGTCAGTATGCACTTGCAATTTTACTATGAGCACACTCGAGACTCGAGACTCGAGCTGACTCAAAAAACCGTTCAGATTCTCAGCAACAGTATCAGTCACCACATGAAAGAACGCAGTCAATAGTCAGAGTCAGAGTCAGCCGTACCTACGAAAAGGGTACACCGTACACACACAAATTCCATTTCATGCACGAAAAAGAATGAGGATTAAGACGGTGTAATAAAACTTAAGTCGCGCGTTTGTTCCCGCTTTCTTTTTCCTTTTGAAATGGAATTTTATGAAAAGATTTCATGTCAAATGTAATGGAAATCGTGTAGTCATTGTAGTTAATTCACAGAGTGTGTGTAGAGTGTAGAGTGTAGAGTGTGGATGTTGGATGTTCTCTGTGGGACGGGGGTGAATAATAATAATGGCCTGGAAGTGAAGAACAGGGCTACGGAAACTTATACGGATAACTCGGAGCTCGGAGAATAAAGAAAAGATGCTTTTTTATGTACTGGAGATGTGCATGTAGGAGGGCGTCGTTGAATAAATTACCATGTCTCCAGAGTCTAGAGTGTAGAGTTTAGAGTGTAGAATTTAGAGCTATATCTTAGCACACAAGGTAGAATACAAAAGCCGTGAGAATGGAGAAAGGAGAAAGGAGGATGAAAGAATTCATGTGTTTTTACTTTTTAGATACTTTTTACATAATACCTAATGTAAGTAGTTTTCACGGGATTTCCCTTTTTTTTTAAAAAAAATTCTCATTTTTCTTTTCTTTTTTTGTTCCTTACAGTTTCCCTGATGGCGAGGAGATACTCTATCGATGTGGGAATGTGAAGCCCAAGGCAAAGAATCGCTGGAAGGTAACCTGTGAGGATGGAAATTGGGTTCCAACTTCTGGACCACTTGTCTGTGGTGAGTTGATTATTTTATTACATATCCATTCCTTTAGAACTTGGAACATAATTAGAATTGTGACAGGAAATGTAGTGTGTACGCACATTGTGGCTACTGGCTTGGCTACACATGTAAATGATAGACATGAGTGTGGAGTGTCGAGTGTGAAATGGAGTGGGACGGGATGATGTGACGCGACTTGTGATTTGTAATGTTGATGTACCATACTGTCATATTTCCACCTATCTAAATGAAAAATGAAAAATGAAAAATGATGACTCGTTCATCCGTAATCTGTAACTGCTTGAGGAATGAGAAACAAAAGGATGAGCATGAGTTTTCTTATAAAATTCGAGATTTGAAATGCGAGACTCGAGACTCAAGAGGAGGTTCCTGCCATCAAATATTACATTCATCCCTCGTCAACCCATCTCCAAAAAACAATCCAGGAGCATCTCATCCAGTGACAATATTAAAATTGGCAAGATTGACTCTTGTCTCTTGATGATGTGGTGCACAGTGACAGGTTTGCGCTTTGAGTTTTGAGATGCTCAATGCTCAATGTTCGTCATATGTAAGATGGTAAGAGGTGTCAAGCCAACAGTCAAGAGTCAAAAGTCTCATCTATTTTGTCACAAACTGATTTTTCCCTTCTCTCTACGAACTCATCCCAGTTTTCCTCTGGATCTGGAGACTCTAGACTCTAGACTCCATATTCCATATTCCACATGAGATATTGGGATGAGAAACCGATCACGTCTCATTTGCCATTTGTTTTCTGTCTGAATCTATAATCTATGTTACTACATTATGCTATTTTGGGATATTACAGAAGGAGACCTTCCGGCAGACAGTGTGTCAAGTTTGGTGAGCAAAAATTAAAATTTTTGACACGAAGCCTTCGAACATCCAACATATAATATTATGTATTTTATATTATTATACTTCATGCGTATCATCTTTTTTATCAAAAACTGGATTCACAAAAATATCCGATGCAAATCCGTTTTTATTTTATATTTTCTGTGCTTTTGATTTTTACTTAATTCAACTTATGAAAAAATTTAGTTTATTTTAATTTAATTCATTCAGATTTTTTTAAGATTAAACGTTATTTTTCTGCATTTGTTTTACAGATGAGCATGATCAACGGATCTTGTACTTATGACAGAGACGAGGAAGAAGTGGCTACTTTCTACAACGACCAACAGTTGAACAAGGACTCGATTAGTTTCCCCACTACGTCTGTTCTGGTTTGTCTATTGTTCTATTGTCTATTCCTTACCATTTTGAGAATGTGTAATGCATTCAAAATTCAAAGCAATACTACATCCATTTCATAATATTATACACATCTCAATTCTCGATTCTCAATTTGTATGTGAAGGAGTAACAAGTAAAAACAGTTGGGAAAATGTATGAATTATGAATTATGAGCTCTTAACTTTTTACACACATTTTACGACTCTGACCTAGACAACATTATTCTTGTCATATTGAGCCTTGAGTTCATTTTTTTCATGAATTGGGAAATGGGAGCAATAAAATCTACTTATGCATGAAAAAGGAAAAGACGGTCTACATATACATAAGAAAAGACACAATAGTACCATACCAGTATGACGATTTTATGAATCGATTCTAGATTCTAGATAGTTTTTGGCACTTTTCCTTCATTTTTTATATCAAAGTTAGAATGCACAAAGAATACAGAATGAAGAGTACCGAGCGATTTGTTTACTATTATTATTATTTTCATTATATTATCATTGTCAATTGAGAAAAATATTAGGCATACGAAAGAGGACATACCAAATACGAAATAAAACATGATTTAAAATTTTTACCCAAAATTCTAGGTCTCTCGCTGTGTGGACATTGGAAAATATCAGCTGAGTGGAAATGTACGGAGAAAATGTGTGAGTAGCCTTTGGATTGGCAGGTAATTAAGAATGGAGCTTTGAGAAATCTAGAATCGAGTTTATTTTTTTTATTAATAGATAAAAGATAAAAGGCAGCTACAAAATACAAAATGTTTAAGTCGGTAATATATTATATTGATGTACCATTTTTGTGATTTTTTTTCTCTAGATCTCCAAAATGTATCGGGAATTCACAATTAAATGACTATGCTCGTAAGCCTATAATTTTGTGTATATCTAGATTCTAGATCTACATGACACTTTCAACTTTCAATACTCATCCTTTTATCCTTTTATTTCTATCTTTCTACTTTCTACATATATGATGTATCCTCTGAGACTGGGATTTGGGAATCCATGAAATGATGGCATTCTCGTTTTTTTCGACCCCGTCCTTTTTTTCTCCTCTGTCTGTTACCTATATGCATATTCCACTCTGATCCCCTTTCACAATATCAGAATCTAGAATCCAGAATCCAGATTCAGAACAGAAGAGAAGAGAAGAGAGACGGTGGAACAGCCTTTACGCTGTTCTAATAAATGTAAAATCCAGACCTCCTGTGACTGACTGTGGTCTCCACTCTCCATACATAAACATAATAAAATCTTCTACATGTATAGAGAATATGTAGATTGGAGCTTGTGGATTGGAGCTTGTAGACAGTAGACAGACGACATGGAAAAACCAGGCAGGCAGCCAAACTGTCACCTAATTCTGTGTGGAATTTCTAGGATTTCTCTCATTTCCACAAACTTGTACATTTCTACACAGACACAGACATAAGGGGACTCTGGACTCTGCACTATAGACACTTGACTTTCTCTCTGTCTCTTTCTGTTGTCGGTCGTCGGTTTTGGAGCCAAAGCCGAAAAGGAGCTATAACAAAAAGTTATAGTCCCTTGATTATCCACTGTGTAGTGTGTAGTGTGTAGTGTGTATCCAAACATACAGGCAGAAAACAGTATTCTGTATAAACTCTAAAACGTAGATGAAATATTCAAGGTCTGCATTAAAACGAGCCAAAAATCACGCCTCACAAAAAACTATGATGACCATAAAAACTCTTCAAGAGGCTTAATTCTACATTTTGGATTCTCCAGTCTCCAGTCTCCTGTCTAGAGTCTAGAGTCTCCACTCAATATAGTCACTAGTCACTAGACGACTTTGAGGAGATTGAGGACTGCAGGCAGTGTAACGTGTAATGTTATGTGTGAACGTTGTAAATGGTAAACTGGCAAAGAGAGAAAGTGAGAGAAAACAAGATTTCACATCTTGAATCTAGAATCTAGAATTTAGAACCTACATCCTAAACTTTATGTACAAAATAATAGTTCAGTGATGAAAAGAGATTATATGGCTCTGTCATATTCATATTCATATTCATGTTCATTTTTGCAGTTATAGTTTTGTTTGGCTGTTGTTTCGTCTCTCTTGTACATTTTACATTGTACATATTACATATTGTACTGTACTGTGTACTGTATGCTAATGTAATGCTATAATGCTTAATAATATCGGCGTCTAGGATCAAATATCAAATACCAAACATCAAAAATTCTCGCCCATAAAAATAATCATAATATAAAAATGGAGGTAATAAGTAATAAGTAGTCATTTTATGAGAAAATATTAAAGCTCCAATTTTATCACACACGTCGTTATACTTTGTACTCTATATCCCTGTTCACTGCTCACTGTTTACCCCAGTTTATCCTTGTTCTCTGTTCTCATTCTTCCTTTTATAAAATATTGTTATTATTATTATTATTATTATTTTGATTCCCTTTGGATTTTAAAGACAAGTTTTCTTGAATCTTGAATTTTCGTGTTTTTTTCAGTGGATAAGCCACCGACGATTCTCTTCCGATTTTTAAATGGATCCATTATACAAAGCAATGATGGTACTACAAAAGCAATATCAAATTTTTCCATTATAGATTATAGACTTGTTTACTTGTAATTACTAGTTAATTTTAAATTTTAAAAGTAATAATAATAACTAGTATTTTTATAATTAAAATGAATAATATTTTTCATAATTGTACAAAAACAGGCAAGCTTGTCGTCTACTCCGGAACGACCCTTCACATGGAATGTCTTTGGATTCGCAAGTACGTCATGTTTTACAATTTCTTTTCCGTTTTTTATTATTAAATTTTAGTAAAATCCAAAGAGTTTTCTATTATTATTTATAAAAGATTTCAATAACAATGTTTTTTTAAAAAAATATTTTGTGCGTGATAAAGGTTTGGAACTCCACGATGGGAAATATCCAATTCACAAAAGTAAGGACAAAGGAAAAGAATGAAACACATGTTCTACATTTTTCCATGTCATTTTCCATGCATTTCCATGTGTTTTCTCAAGTCTCAAGCATGCATTATTTTGCATTGTACCGTGTATATTTTGTATAAACCGGTGATGTAAAAAAATGTGAAAAAATAATATAGCTTTTCCGACCTATTTACGTCTTTATAGTCTGTCCTCTCGAGGAATTTTATTGTCATTTTTATGACTTTTCCCAAATTTTTATATTCTGCGTATCAGTAAAATATTTTGTATGTATGTAAATGTAAATACCTATGCCGAATGCCGAATACGGCTGAATATTTCAAATCCTGAAAGAATATTATATTATTTTTCTTAAAATGTTTGTATAATAATATTATGATTTTTCCTTCCCAAATATTTTTATGACTAAATTTTTAGTTTTCTCCCTAGTTTCTAGTAGAAGAAAAGCATACGGAACGTGGAAGATGGAAAGTGTATAAAAATAATAGTATTATTTTTATGATGACTTTGATTTTGACTTGGCTTCTTTCTTTCTTTCTTTCTTGCATCTTGAATCTTGATGTTGTAGAGAACGGGAAGAGAAATTGGAAGAAGCTAATAAAGACAATCCTAATGCAGTTGATGTACTGAAACGAGTAAGTCAAAAGTAAAAGATAAAGAAAATTTAGTATTACTTGTACTACTACGCATTTTGTGTCGGTGATGGTCCAAATTTTTATGGGCCGATATTTAAAAGGAGAACCCAGTATCGAATATCCAGTCCTAAATATTATAAAATATACTCCTTATTCCGTAGACATATGAATTTGATGACAGTATGAAATATGAACGACGATCTGATACGTATAAATATCTGTACACAGGTTTATGCTGAGGGTTGGGCTCCGGAAGAAGAAGGGCGAAATAGTGCATTGGAATATCGACTAACAATCGCTGATGCTCAAGAAGATGACAGCGGTTCATATACCTGTGTCACTCCAGCTCGACATCGAAATAGAATTGAAATTCAAATCAAAAGTTAGTAGATGGATAAAAAATATAAAACAAGAATCATAAAAAAAATACTCTGTAGTTTTGTGTACAATTTAAACTTTCACCTTTCACCTGTCAATGTAAATAACAAAGTTTTTTCATTTAGTTTATCTAATAATAATTATTACAAAATGGTTGTTTTTATTGCTGTTGTACATTGCACATGTTTGATATTTTATGTTAATTTTTCAGCTGTTGATTGCAAGCCGTTACCAGACCATCCAGACTTAATTTACTCGACGGCTGCCACTCAACTGGGTACAAAAGTGACATTTAAATGTAGGTCAGGAAACGCCCTTGTGGGAGCTCATGAGTTAGTTTGTCTTGCAAGTGGTAATTGGAGTGCCATGCTGCCCAAATGTGAGAATGTCGAGTGTGCCGATATTTCCCTACTGCCAGCAATGGCTCCATTAGCTTACACCGCAGTGACAAAGAATGGCACGCTGAAAAAGAATGAAACAGCACCGCCTAAAATCACCGTCATAAGGTATTTTAAATTAACCCTTTGACTTTGCACAACAACAAGTGCCAAAGTGCATTTGATTTAATATTCATTATTTATTATTACTTATTATGGAAATTAGTTTTGTTGAAAGAAAAATGTTTTGATTATTTTTTTTTCTTTATTCGTTAGTCGCGATGTGGGGGGTAAAGCGTTGTTCACCTGCTCTCAAGGGTACACGATACAAGGGGCACAAGAAGCTCTTTGCCAGTCAAATGGAGAATGGTCCAGTGCAATTCCTTTATGTAGGGAAGTTGAATGTCCAGAGCCTCATGCCGTAAGTACATAAACTTAGTCTGTAGTCTATATTTAGTTTCATATACGTTTCGAGTGTACTATATTTGCTCATTATTATTATTTTTTCTCTTGTTTACAGCCGGAGAATGGATTTGTCTCTGGAAACCCTCCATATAAAGCAGGAGATTTAGCTCAATTCGACTGCCATCAAGGGTAACAATAATTAATAATTATTATTATCAATTTCCTATTCCCGTGTATCAAAAAATCTGAATATTTCATCAAACATTTCATTGAATTTACAGGTACATGATGGAAGGACAACCAATCGTCGCTTGCCAAGATTCTGGAAAATGGAGTAGATCAAGTGCAGTCAAATGTAACTAAAAAACGTGCTAGAACGAGCTTACATGCTACCATTTTAATTGATAAAAAAATTCGGATTCGGATTATAATCGTATGTACCACATAAGCTGATGATAACTCATTTTCCCCTAAATGTCTTTTACAGGTCATGTCGCATGCACATACCCTGGTACTACAATCGGAGGCACAATTTCCCAAGTGAAATTCTATTATGGAATTCAGGAGACAGTCACTTTCGACTGCACTGGTTAGATTTAAATTTAAAATAATTTTAAAATCAACTTTTTGTTTAAAAACATAATATTCAATTGACCTACAATATAATATACTAATTTTTAATTACTTAGATGGTTACGAACTCCAGGGCGCACGACTCTTGCATTGTATGAAGAATGGAAAATGGTAAAGAACGTTGTTTATCAAATAATTTCAATGCTTTCTATAATAATAATAATTCTCATTTTAGAAACATGAATCATGTATCATTTATCATTTTTGTTTTAAAAATTAAAAACGATAGGTCCAACACCATCCCAGTGTGTAAACCAAAGGGTGGATCGGATAAAAACAGCAACGATGATCCATATACAAGTGGGAAGTCGGGAAAGAAATCTTAAACCAACTGGAAACTGGAAGCTCACACAGACGAGTCAAATTAAAAAATACACAATGCGGAAATGCTATTATACTTAATAGAGAGATGAAAAGTGAACATTGAACATGTCTGGAGATCATAATAATTGATCATTGATAATTACTAAAATATGACTCACGACCTTTTGAGGCAAAGGAAAAGACAAGACAAGACGGGAAAAAGTCCAAAACAAAAAATTATCTTATTATACAGACCTTTTCTGACTACTGTTCTCACAATTAAACTGCGTACTATCGAATATCGAATTAATATATACAATATAATATATTATAATAAATTATGTAATCATTTTTATTATTGTATCGTTTGTTCTGTGTTCCACGTCATGGATCATGGAGAACGGATGTCTTTTCATAATATAATATAAAATAAAAAGAATAAAAAATGATGAATAATTTTTGGTTTCTATTTTGTCCCTATAAAAGTTCTTAGAATTGAAGATTCGAAATTCGAAACTAATAAAACATGCATTTACTATAGACTAAATATAAGATATTATACACTATATACCTACATTTATTATTGTATATAAATAATATTATTATTCTAATCCCTATAATCAATAACGTAATGATAATGGTAATGATAATGCTACAATAATAAAGTATAAAATACGATACATAAAATATATATACCTATATGCATATTAATTAATTGTAATGATGTTTCTATTTTTGATAAGATTTCCTTGCTTCAAACATCATTATATTTACAATTTACAACAAACAAAAAGGCATTTATCCATTCCAAAAATAATATTTCATGTTATATAAAAAATGTTAAATATATTATAAGTAGTAAGCAGGTCTTTTATTTCCTAACATTCCTAAAATGTAATGTACAAGTATAAATTGTAAATATATAGAAATAATTATTATTATTGTAAAATCTAATCTACTCATATATAATATCGAATGTAGTACAAACACTACAAACTGTATACAAAAAATTTCCAAAATTCCAAATCCAAATAAATATTCCACGAAATAATGATAATAATTTAACTAAATTACAAAAAATTCTAGTTGTTGTGTATGAAAACAATAAAATGTAGAAGGAAAAGGATATTATATAATATATTATAGTACTGTACCTGTGTTTGAAGGAAAATCAACTATGTATTTCACGACTCACTCTCCGCTCACGTTAGTACTTTTTGCTATTTGCTTCCAACTTGCGACGTTCAAAACTTTCTCCTTACTTTCACCTTTCACAAATTCGCAGAGGATAATATTTAATATATTATGCTGATCTTAATTATTAATATCATTACTATTACCATGTACAGAAACAAATGTCCTTCTTTTTGCCTCCTTTTCTCATAAACTCCACTTTTCAGTTTTCAGGGAATGCGTGCTCACGAAAGAACGCGAGAGAAAGTAGAGAAAGTATATTATATATTGTGTACAGCCGTGATATTTTGTATTGTAGTGCTAGATTATGGAGCAAAAAATACTACAAGAGATTAAACGTTACCTAATTTGTATTTTTTGTTTATTTATTAGACTAGTAACTTATACCTTTTTAATCACAAATCAAAGCTCAACTCTGAATTATTGAATCTTTTCTGTTTCTCAAGCTCTAGAGTATGTTTATTATTATAGGCAAACCCAAACAAAAATATGAAATGTGAAAAAGAAATGAAGTATGTGTGTGAAATTTAAATACATTGTGTGGATGTCCATATATATGGATTTTGTGAAACTTAATTATTAGAAAAAAATACTGTGCCAAACTTTTCTCTCTTTTCTCGTCTATATTCAATATTATTAATTATAATATAATATGTAGATATTATGTATAATTTCTCAAAAAATGTCTATATTATAATTCATTAAAAAAACAGAATAAATAAGTAAACTTATCGGATAATAAATAATAATGTAGTAGAAAGTTATGTACGGGTCATTTATTTTGATATACATATAGTGCCATGTATTATTATTTTTTATTATGAATTATATGACAGTACCACAAACTCGATATTCGATATACACTATACAATGTAGAAACGAGAGATAACATGAAATATTATGTAAGAACTATATATAAATGAATATATATATGATATTTATTTTTGATTTGGGTAGGCACCCTCTCAACTCATAACAATAATAATTATTGTATTATATGCATATTGTTCGGGTGTTAATAAGGATAAAATATATTTCATATATCAGAGGACGAGTAAAATGGAAAATGAAAATGACGAGCATAAAAAGTAGGATGTGGAGAGGTCAAAGGTTCATAGCAATCTGATTTATTCAATAGTAAAAAGTTCTAAGTAAAAAGGTAACTCCTTTCAAGGAGTAAAAATGACCCATTCAACGAATCATAATGCATAATATTATACTATCCGATCGGTGAAAGATAAAAGACGAGAATGATGAGCCAAGAAACGGGAAACTTATATATATATATGAATATATACATGTGTAATCGGATATACGACATTTGTCCATTACAAATTTAAGGGAAAAGCAAATGAACAACAATTC
The DNA here is from genome assembly GCA_034698265.1 of Sminthurinus aureus. Classification (NCBI taxonomy): domain Eukaryota; kingdom Metazoa; phylum Arthropoda; class Collembola; order Symphypleona; family Katiannidae; genus Sminthurinus; species Sminthurinus aureus. The sequence goes on along the minus strand of JAQGBH010001549.1, from coordinate 7,378 downwards.
TAAGTTGTATTGTTGCTAAGCGCAACAAAATCAATAAAAATATAACATACGGTGCTGAACACATATTATTATTATTATTTATTCTTATTATTTTCTATTGTACATGAGGTTAGTTCAATCATTCCCCAAAAAACCTCTCCAATGCGTTTTTCATTTTCTTCCGTTCAGGAGAGGATCGAAGGGAAAGCCCCCTAGTATCTATAGTCTATAGTGTATTGAATATTTGCCGATATTTCTGATACATCGAAGAAAAATATAATTGATTATTTATTTGTTTTTCTTACTTTTTACTTTTTACAATAAATAATAACTCTGTGTGTGTAGTATTTTTAAATATACATATATACATATACAAAGACGATCATGTCATGATTATGACAAAGAAATAACATTTGGTAACTTAATTAGTTTCTTGATTAATTGTATAGGTGTATTTATTTTTCATTGATGTACAGTGCATAGAGTAGACAGTTGATGAACAATCATAATATAAGTGTACGTGTATACATAATACTGATATTTTTATTTGCAAACAAGCAATGTAATACATATTATACAATAAACAATGCTAGACATACCATGTTACATCATACGTACAGTTCTAATTTCTAATAGTTATATTACTATTCTATTATATTATTAGTAATAGATAAACTATACCATATACACATTGTAAATTACAATATAATATGATATACATATTATATGATAATCAAAAATCAAAATAATCATCAATCAGTTGTCAATAAAATTATATATTCAAACTTCAAAACGCCTACTTGAGTATAATCTGCCATTGTCCTCTCAAAGGCAACAAATAAAAGTACATTATATTATTACACTTGACACTTGTAGTTTAGACTTTAGACTTTAGACACGACTAAAGTATGCAGGATCCACAATGGATAATGATATAACGCAACAAAGGAAACATATTCATAGACCTTGACCTTGGAGAATTAGTAGTACTTTTTTAATTTTTCTTTTGTTTTTTGGTTAATTTCTATCCCCAACGTAGTCTAAATCGGTAAGGTCTTTGTGAAGAAGAAATCATGGAGGATCTCCTCATGTGTACCATGGGGGAATTGTCTTCATTTACAAAACTTCTTTGTTGCAAGCCGCTCACTTCCTTTCTATTCACGTTCTGTGGATCCCGACCCACAATGTATGGGTACAAGCGTGAAATGACACTCAATCCTTTCTTTTGCTTTGAATGCTGTTGAAAAATAAAAATACACATGATATGAGAGATGAGTAAACCACAAACAGGAAATAAAACAGCATAATACATGTACACATAATATAATACGTATTGTAGATTGTAGATGAACTATTACAGAAAATTTCTAACCCAATAGACGCTGTTTGGAAATTCGTGATGTTGCATTGGTTGACTAGTTTGTCGAAGGATACGATGACCGAGAACGGGACCAAGACGTTGACGTTTCCAATTAAGAAGCCGAGAGATTTGTCCAGAAAAACCAGAAGATGATGATGCTAAAGTAGCTCTGGAGGAGGAAGTGGAGTACTGTGACTGTGATTTGTCATTTGAATCATTCTCATTTGGGATCAAGTTCAAGTCTCGAAATCTCCTGTCAGATTCCGAGACTGTAGAAGAAAGAGATGATGATGATGGAAATCCATTGACAGTTGTTAATTTTGATTCCACTCTATCCACTGTCAACTGTGGACTGGTCATTAAATTCTCATGTGTTGGTGGAGGAAAAGCCTTGTCATGGCCCTTGCCATTTTTATTTTCATTTTTGACTGAGACTGTTGCAGCTGTGGTTGAAGTAGGAATAAATAGGACAAGGAGAAAGGTATACATTAGCATGGCCACAAGGAAATTTAGAGAATTTGATGTTGAGGACTTCAACAGCCCTTCTTCTTGATGAACCATCCTGTCATCTAGGTTATTATTATTTTTATGATGTTTATTATTGTCATCGTCATCATTATTATTATTAGAGGAGGAGGAGGAAGAAGAATGAAATGAAAATGAGGAATTGGTATTCCGTCTCATTTGTCTTCCGTGTGGGTAGATTATTTACTATTATTATTATTTATTATTTGATGATCCCTTTTTTTAATTACAAAAAGGTATCAGGAGCAATTCTTTGTTTGAAAAATTGGAAAAGGAAGAGGATTTATAGGAAAAGGCTGACACACTGACAGCCAATATAACAGGACCCAACAAACAATGAAATAATAAAGAAAATCAATGAAACAATGATAGTTTAATTTGGTTGATGAGGGCTGCTTTCTCTTTTCTCCTTTCACTTGTCTCGTGTCTTTTGTAATAGATCCGCCTACACCTGCAGAACAAAAACGCAGAAAATTCATTATCATCAAAAATCTAAATGTAACACTTCCGCTACAATTTTCTTGATACAAATTCAGTGCAAAAATTTGTGAGGTAATGGACAATTTATTTAATTTTTCAAGTTTTACTCATGTCACATAATATATAAAACGTAACTGATTCAGCGTCTCTTGATTCTTTATTGTTACGTAATTAGTTGCAAATTTCATAGAGCGAACAAAGAAACGACGAACGCATTTACTCATTACTCATTCATTTACAGTTCACAATTCACAGTTCACAGTCTGTCCTTTGTCTTCTGTTTCACACTTGAAAAATGATCGAAGCTTGAAACTTTACACTGTTGGGCATTTGTCAATAGAAAATCAATAGTCTTTATTTTCTTCATGTTTCTTGCTAATGTTTTTGAAAATTGTAAATTATAAATAGTACAATATTTGATATTATAATATTTTGTGTTCCCGAATTCTATACTCTGGATAATATACATTAAAGACAGCTGTGTAGATTGTAGATTGCAGAGTGTAGATTGCAGAGTGTAGAGTTGTGAATGAAAGTTCCATGGCTATATCATAATATTCTACTACCAGTCAGTCCAGTCGAGATAAAACTGTTCTACACATTTACATTCATAAGTTCATTCCAAACTCCAAATTCCAAGCTCATAATAATATTATAGCTACGGAAATCGTAAACTCTAAACTCAAAATTCAAAATACTCGAGGCTGAAGACTGGATTCTAGATTCTAGAGTCGTGAAATGCAACATTTATCTACAAGGAAAATTTCTAAGTATAAAAAACTATGCTAAATATACCGGATGCCGGATCGCCATATTCATTGGTCGTTTCTCTCTCTCCTCTCGCCTGCCGACAGCTATTAAATGCCTATAACTGAATTATGCATATCAGTCTTTGGTATATATTTACAATTTACAAGTGAAAAAACAGTGGAGAGTATAGAGTGATAATTTCTCATTTCAAATGTAAACCCAGAATCTATAGAAGCCTCCTCTTCTTTCCCATTTTATGTAGAATATCAAATATCAAATATAGAATGTAGATATTAACTCATAGTCATTAATCATGAATCATACACAATTGACAATTGACAGTGTATCTTCAAAATTTGGAACTTTGAAACAATAGAATCATTCTACATTCTACCCTCCTCCTACACACTGCATTTAACATTTATCCGTTACGCACTAGACGTAATGAATGCAACGGCATGGAAGATGGAAAAGACGGTGTATGTGTAAAAATAAGATAAAATATAAGATTTTTGTACAAATGCACATGGAACTCTAAATCCTAAAACTGTCTCCTTTTGACTGTAATTAAGAGTTTATTCCTTCGTTTTATTAAGTAGAGAAAGTTTATGGAATATGGAATATGGAATATGTAAATTGTGAGAAGAAAAAGGAGTTTTTCAACATAAATTGTAGACATACAATGTACAAAATAAATGCTACAAGTTATAATTGACTATCTTTCTCTGTTTTTACTTTCTACAGCAAGGTTAAAGTCTGCGTATATTATTGTGTAACATATAATTTCTTATTTATATACCATACCTTATGGAGGATGGAGTACGAATCTGTATGAAACATGTGTGACTTGACAATTTAAAACATAAGCAAGGGGCACAAAAGTCTCAAGTCTCAAGTCTCAAGGGACAAGTAAAATTATTTCTAACAAAGGTGACATCTTCATTCGGTACTCGATACTCGACTCTCGACACTCGGCACTCGATGGATTCCAAATTCCAAGTAATACTCTCTGTTCTGTATTTGGCATTATCAGTTTTCAACAATTAAACATCAGACATTTGCAATCTTAGTACAGTTTTAGTCTGTATTCTGTAGTCTGTACATTGTACATGTAAAATTTAAACAGTAGACAAAACAAATTTTTTAAATTTAGCAGATGCATAATGCGTAATATATAAAAAAATGCACAAAGCCTCAGCCGAGGGTTTACCCTGTATCTGAGAGTGATTATGAATTGTAGACTGTAGACTGTAGACTCTAATGTGTTGAGAGTTTAGAGTTTTGAGAAAAGAGAAATAATATTCAATAATAAAAATTCACCTCTAACCTCTAACGAAACGCCTTTGACTGTCCATGTGATGTAATTCACTGTGTTTTGTGTTTTGAATTTTGAGTAAGTTGGTTTTTTCAACGACTTTCTACTTTCACCTAGCAAGCACCTCTAAATTCCAACTTAAATTGCACGTGGAACATTTCAATTTCGGTCAAAGAAAAACCGTTTCCCCATAAAATATGCAGTTAAATACATATGTATAATGTACATGGTACACAAAACACGTAGGACGTAAGACGCAAGACGTAAAATGTAAACTGACATTACCTTTTACTTTGAAGCCTGAATTACGATACATTAGGTCTGTCTCTGTCGTCACTTTAGTCGTAAAAGCATATTGGCATTTGGCAGACATGGTAAATATAAAAGGACAAAATATTTGTCTGTCATTTGTCATTATTCAACCCTCAGCATTTATTTATGTGTAAATGTGTCAAAACACTTGCGTATCTGCTTTATTTATCCAGAATCTAGAATCAAGAATCCAGAGTTCCGGGTATGGAGTATGGAGTATGGAGTATGGGAGGGAATTGCACGTAAACAGGGAAATTCATCAAACAATTTGGGTCTACTGCCTGCTGAGCAAACTTTGTTTTACTTTTTTGTATTCTCAACGATATTCTGTATTCTGTATTAATAATCTTAAAGTCAGTTAGATAAATAAAAATAAACAATAAATAATAAGTATTACCTGTGCAATCTACATCATATCCGTCGTCATCCTATTGACTATTGACTGTAGAAAATGACGTGGCATGTCTCTGTCAATGTCTTTGACAGAAGCGTGAGTATTTTGATAAATATTTTGAATGTCTGACCCAGTAACAATAATAATATTGACTATTGACTATTGACTTTCACAGCCATGCATTCGCCTATTTAGAATTTAGTACTTAGCCGCTGCCGATTCTGACAACTGAACACAAAATGAATACATATTTACCCAAGCAAAATCAATCCTGTGACATTAAACACTAATAAATATGCACGTGGTGAATGTTGTTTAAAAACCATAATTTTTTATCAGGATTCCATTTTGTTGATTGGAAATTGAAACAAACCACATATTATTATGATTCTGTTTCAAGTTTCAAGTTTAAAAAGACAAAGGGACAAAAGATAGCTGCGTTGAGCGTTGAGTCTGATGTTGTGTTTCAAATGTTAAAGATGAAGACTTGTGCAACGTGTGCTCTTTAAGGACATAAAAATATGATATCCAAAAGCTCCATTCACTTCAAAGAATCAACAACGACAAGACAAGACAAGACAAGACAAGACAATTGAATGAAGTGAAATTAAATAGTAGAAAGTAGGAATATTCTCATATTCACCATATTTGACACTGGATAGATTTAATTTTGCAATATTCAATTTTGGATATTACTGATTCATATGGTCTGTCTTTTATTGTCACTCTGACTTTGATTAGTGTTTAGTTCTTAGTTTAATATTTTAATACCGTCTCTTAATCTAGGCTGAGCACATTTCATATAATATGATACCGTATTTCCCCAAATAATTCTCCTACTTCAATCAGTTTCCCACTACATACTTCAGCCAGCATTACGTACGTAACAATGTATGTAACAAAAATACACGGCATATGATAAATTTGATATTTGATGCTTTCACTCGTCAGTCAGTTGGAAGTTGTAAGGCAATAAAAAGAGTGAGCCAATGAGGATTTGAAAATGGCGGATCATCATATTAATTCATACACATGTCTCCTGTCTCTTGTCTCAAGTATCCAGTCTCAAAGTAAACTAAAGTATCTCGCATGTAGTTACAATTCACATTACACACTAGACACTACACATGGAAGACGATGGAGAAAGGGCTTGTTCTGTCTACATGAATAAATTTCAGGGTATTTCAGGAAAATGAAGAGGACGAACAATGAACAACTTTCTGTGCAATTTGTGATGTGTGATGTGATTGATTGATGCAGACTGCTCTCCTTAATTCACCCTGTATGTGCAATGTACATTGTACAATGGACAGATAAGTATAAATAGACACGTGAATGCTACATATGCACTACATCGGGGGTGCTGCAACGTGCAAAAGGATATCAACAGGACCATTCAGAAAATAGTAAACACTTGATACTTGATACTTGATTAGCCACATGCACTGTTATTGTCAACATCGTTGTCATTGCAGGTAGCAAATTGAACAGGGCGACTAAAATTAATTTCAATTATTTTACATCATTCAAATAAAACCACAGTTTAACGAAAACTACAGAATACAGAGTATTCAGCAGTATAGTTAGACTAAACACTGCTGAAAAATCTACACTGTGCAATGTACAGTGTACATTAGGGTGCTTCATTTTGAGCAAATGTTCGAAAAGTCAATGGGCCTTTGTCTCAAATGAAAGACCTACCTATGTAGGTATTGCCTGTAAAATATTTAGGAATTCCGTTTTGAATTGGGTACGCGCATTGAGGTCAAAGGTCAAAGGTCCTTGAAAATCTTGGCTTACATTTCATTATGGTTCTCAGGAATGCGTCAACCGATTTTAGCGTGAGTTACCATTTTGGAAAGATAATTGCATTGTCTTTAAGCCTGGTTTTCAAAACATTGCAAAACCCCCGGAGTTTTGTAAAAAACCCGGGTTACAAGCACAAAATCCCGGGTTTCGGATCGAATTGCAAGCAAAATGAAAAACTTGTTTAGACATTTGGAAAGCGTAGGATTTTACCTTTCAAATGCGCTATTGGCTTTTAAAATCCGATTTAAAATAACCTCACAGTGGACTTTTTAGTACAACATGTCCAACGAAAAATGCAGATTTTATGCAACATTTTTTTTCTTTTCCGTTTAAAGCCTACCAAAAGCCGTATCAAACCAAAGAAAATTACCTGTGTACATTAAAACAAGTGCCCAGTAATAAATTCATAAGAAACCCGAACCTACAACCCTTAAAATCCGAAATTCCGGGAAAA
>JAQGBH010001548.1:0-31469 GCA_034698265.1 Sminthurinus aureus | reverse complement strand
CGACCACTTTCCAGCCACTACGACCACTTTTCCGGCCACCGACCACCAGAATCTCTCGGGATTGTTAAGCTCAGCCGGTTACATGACTGTAAAACCGACTAATTGCCAAATGTCATAAAACGTGTAAACTATCTAAGCTCTGGAAGTAAAATGAGTACGGATCATTTAATTATGTTTCATGTTTTGCTTTGTGTTCCTCAATTTAGTTTTTTCCTGTGTGGACGCATAAATTTGGTGAATGGAGTTGCGGCTTGAGACTTGAGACTTGAATTCTTGAATGAATGGTGGGGCCAAAAAAGGCACAAATTAACCGAGTTGTAGAAGGAAGAATGTAGAAACTATGATCTACGATCTACGATCCGCATGTATGATAACATCTACTACAAACTACAAACTACAATCTCCATTGTACATAATAATATTATATAATGTAGTACTGCAGGCAGCACTATGAAGTATCTATATGGAAGTAAAACCGCATGTAAAAACGATGACCTTTCAACAAAATTACATGTGCTGACTATTATTTTTACTTGCAATTTGGAATTTGGATGTTTGCACAGCATGACATTTGGGTTTTTAATTGTGCTGATGGACAGAAAACAGAAAGTAGAAAACCTTTATCCTTTCATTTTCCTTTCACTTTTCCATTCTCTCGCTCATTCTCGCTCATTCTCTCTCTCTGTGTTCATATCATATCAAAGTCATGTCATGAACGTAATGTAAACCCAAAGGAAAATTAGTCAGCAGTTTTGTGGTACATTGTGATTTGTTTCAGAATTGTGACACGATCCCTGACCTTTCTCTCTGTTCTTCTATACGCTAGATACTAGATACTAGACGCTAGGTACAAAATACAAAACCATATATCAGAGTATATCATATTATTACATTTTTTACTCTTCTTTTTCTAGGCTCTAGAATCTAGAAAGTAAATAGCACAAACGATAACAAGAGCTGGATTTATTAACGTGGTCTAACACAAGTCCTGATTCACTAGTGACGAGCATCAGTTGTACAATTTACATTGTACCACTTACAACATGAAAAATCAAAGATTGTATTCGTGGGAGCAATATTCATGACATTCACTGCATAATTTATGATTTTACGAGCACTTATCAATACTCGCAGGCATACTAAATAGTAAATGGCTGTAATATAATGGAATTTAATGTACTTGTAGGATGTTAGCTGCTTTGTAAATGGAAAACGGACACTTTATATTTTACTCCTTAGTCATCGTTTTTTTTTTGTAAATCACGGCATTAAAAATAAATCTTAAGGGTCTTCAAGTTTTTCAAAAATACTTTTTACGATGTTTTAAATTTTCCATTTTACTTACTCTTTGAGATCATATAAAACTGATTTATTTCATGGTATAATATTATGGTATATTCAAAATTCAAGGAGTAAAAATTTACAATGGTGATGCATATTTGTTTAATGCTGACTGCATCATTAGTTTTTAGTTTGTTTCAGACTCAGTTCTTTTCCGTGTCATTGGTGTTGTCACGGTCATTGTCACTGTCTTGAACATGTGGAATTTGTATTGTGTATGTACGTAAAATGATAAATAAATGTGATTAAAATGGAATAGTTGGAGATAGAGATGGACGTGGACAGTTCTTAGTTTTTAGACGTGCAGCGTAGAGTGTGGAGATAAGATAGTTTTAACATAATTATGTTCTAGATTCTATCTATTCACATGATGACTTTTGCGATCGATGCTGGAAATTGGAATTGGAATTGATCTTGTCTTTTCAGGAGTGTGACGGAGACAAATGGCTTTGTCCATAGATAATATACATTATGGAGTATGGAGTATGCAGATACCTTTGTATAATCTATAAGATAGTTTTCTTTTGATTCTTCCTTGATTAGAACTGTCAATGTTTTTGTTCCTCTCCTCCTCTTTCTTTCCCTTTCTCTTCCGCTTTTTCTCGCTTTGTCCTCAACAATAATGAGTTATAGTCTTCCGTGACTAATTGAACTTTCTTTTTCTTCTCCCCTTTGTCAGCTCAGGTTGATTCACTTGTGCGTCAGCAAATTATCTACAAATCAAACTGTATACCTAATACCTAGTTTCTAGGAGCTACGACTTGGTACCATCATTTAAGTTTTAAGATTACCTTGACGCTTTCAATAGTCAACTCGTGTAAAACGTAAAATGTAAAATGGATATTTCGAATTTCACCCAATTACAATACAATTACTGTGCTGTCATTTCAATCTGCTGTGTTTAAATTAACAAAGTTTTTTAAAAGCTTTCAATAATTCAATTTTTAAGAAACCTCGGCTCTCGATACTCGATACTCAATACTCAACGCTCAATATTTTTTACTTGCATTCCTTGATTTACTAAATGCCCCCCAAGCCTAAGGCAACTGCCAGTGTTCCAGTGTTCCAGTGTTTAAATATGTACTATTTGAAATGAAATTAAATCATTTTGATTTACTCATTAGCGAAAAAAAAGGAGAAACGGTTTTTCACTTTTTCACTTTTTAGCAAAAAATTGAACAAGGAACAAGGGCGTTTAAAATCTTCTGCTTATTGCGCATATAAGATGAAAGATGTAAGACGTAAATAAAACTTGGCAATCGATAAGATGAATTTTTTAGTTTAGACTATTGATGCAGAAACGAGATTTCACTAATCATTAATGGCAGCTGAATCCCGTATTCACTGAAAAGCACATAATGCTTTTAGAAATCAAATGAGGCAGTAACCAACAGTTGGTGTGCATTCCTTACTATGTTGGCCAAATTGAATACTGAATATTGCATAATCCATAATCCCTAATCCATGATACTTGCTACTTGATCTCAGCTTGGATGCAGGAGATTGGACATTTAAACCTTCACTCACGTACCAAATCATTAAATACCACTAAAAGCTGAACACCAATGTCACACTATTATTTGCTTAAATTTCTACGTGCCCAGCTTCAAATAATTGTCTACCGGTGCAGAAAACAGAAAATGTTCAGGTTTAATTGCTAGTTACTAATTACCAACAGCCAACAGCTGAACAGCTGTCTGCATCAAGGATAAAATGAGACATGTCAATTTCATTTACTTTCCACTTTCAATGCACATATTATGTATATATGTATGCATGACGAATATATGGAATGTAGTTGAAAGCTCCATATAATTCAAAGTTCAAAATTTAAAAGTTATACGGAATACTCATGAAAGGCTTTCAAATTTTAACATTCGATGGTTGGTGGGCGGTAGCTGAAAAAATTATGCATGTTTTATAGTTTATGGTTTAAAATGTCTCCTGTAACCTGTAATACACAGATATATTTACACATATATTTTATATAGCACTGATTTTTCTATTTTGATATTATCTGGTCGATTCGTCATTAGTCATTAGAAATAATTTACATGCACCAAGGAACACGAATCTATAGAGACTTGAGATTTCAGATGAATGAATTTATTCTCAATTCGCAGTGACCTGTAACTGGGAATAAGCCTTTCAACATGCACCATGATCAAACGCTTCTTGACGCTCATTACTATTTTTTTTTCAAAATTCATCATTCATTAATTCAATTCATTTCAAGATTTAAAATCGTACAATGTACAATGTACAAAGTAGTAGTAAAAATAGTTGATTTTTACAGTTCACACTACTAAAATACAGTATTTAATATGACGACGATCTGGAGTAAAAAGTTCGGAGAACACTTTTCATAAATCACTTAACTTTACATGCTCAATGTCTAATAAAGTACACTTTATACTTTGTAATTATATAGTTTATAATTGGGACATCTTGTTTAAGACAACTAATTGATTAATTAATTTTTTTCTAAGTCTGCAGACTACAAACTACGCCTACAAGTTTTTTATATTAGCGTTCCCTCTTCTATATATTCAATATTCAAGGAATATCACGATAATACAATTTTTCAAATTACAGTATTCTTATACTACTCGAGACTCGAGACTTTCACAAACTGTAGACTACAGACTAGACAGACTCAACGTCTCGGACATCGAGTCTCAAGTCTCAAGATTCTCCCAAGTTCTTGTAAGAAAAAGAGTTATTGTTATTATCTAATTAAAATTGAGGTGAAAAACTAGCTGACTAAAGATTAATTAAAACTTTTTTCTCTTCATCAATGATCTATTTCCTCCCTCCAGTTCCTTGAATCATGGAGATTTTCTATTGAATATCGGCGTCAAATTCTACTTTGTAAATCTGTGAGCTGTGCAGAAACAATGAAACTACGTAAAAGCCAAGTTTTACCTGACAACCTATAACCACAATCACAATCACACTTGACTTTGCTCTTTGCTATTAATACCTGAGATCAGATCCAGTAATTCATCTGGATCTGACACTTTGGTCCTTTGAATTTTTCGAGTTATGACTTATGAGATCGATTATCAATTACATATTACGGAAAATGGAAAACACGTACTAATATCGATATCTAGCTTTTCTATTATTCAGAATCCACTACACGCCAATTTTTGTAGATGAAAGATGAATCACAAATCACAAAGTTTATGTCAGACCAGACACGATAATTGAAATGAAACCACAATCCAAAAGTCAAAAGCCACCGAGACTAAACAATAAAGACCAAAAACCAACGCCCAAAAGCCAAAAAAGATTGGCAATTGGCATTTTGACAGCGTTTAAAATGCTCGTTCATAATGTGGAATGTGGAATGTAGAGTCAATTTTGAGTTGAATCAAGAATCAAGAATCAAGTGGCCAAGTTCTTCTCCTTAAAGAGCTAAGAGAAAAAAGCTATTAGGCCTTTTAAAGTTACTAGTCACAAACTATACATACTACACACTACATGCCGCATCCTGCATCCTGCATACTCTTTCAATCTCCTGTTTTACAAAGGAAAAAGGTGAAAAAGATATTCTATCAGTGAAAAATGTGTATGTGGTGCTTTTATTTAATACCTATAGATTTCAGTTCTCATTATATTTTTCATTGGGAAAATGTACTAAGAAAAAAAGAAAGGAGTTGAAAGCTTTCTCATTTCTCTTTTCTATTTTATTCTTTCCATTTTCAGCAGATTGCAGATTACATCCAACTTCCAAAGTCTTCATCGAAAATCCAGATCCAGATTTTCATTTGTAACTTATTTCCTCTTTAGTCCATATATACTTCAAATAGAGTACAGTGTACAGTGTACAGTGTACAGTGTAGTGTAAGAAGATAAAGAGTCAATTTGCGGATTCATTGTCGATTGTAGAATGTAGGCTGTAGTCTAAAATCGTTGGTTCTTCATCTTTGTCTACATGTACAATATATATTATACACAGACACTCCTTTATTCTTCATGGAATGCATCTCACTTTTCCTTACATTTCAAACCAGTTTGAGTTTGAGTTTGGTTTGAGCTGTGCCAAAAATGGACTAAGTGGTTTTTTTCTCTCGTTCTTTTATTTTATTTTTCCTCATCGGAAGTTGTCCAACTCGTGAGTTTGTATTCCAAGTTGTAGTTATAGTTACACATTGAACATTGAACACTAAACATTGAATCGTATGTCTTGTGTCTACTGTCTACTGTCTACCCTTTACGTATCCATTAATCCACATCATGCTCCAGAGTCAAAAGAGCAGAAAAAGGAGGGCTAACAGTCAAGATTCGTATTTTTACTTTTGCTCATCAAAAACCAACAGCCAAAATAAGTACAACTTTCTCTAGGTTTCTCTACCTATGCTAACATATCATGTACGTTGTACGCACAAAATACAAAATACAAAGATCAAAAGGAAAGACACATGTGAGGTCAAAATGCAACCATCATTTAACTTTTAACCTTTTTCGTAGACTTTACATCCCGTGTTTCATATGCCGTGTTCCGCTCCCAAATAATATTTTATTTTATTTTATCTATAACGAATTGTTTGTGCTATTTTAAACTTGTCCTGTGTCGTGTGTACTTCATTTTTTGTACAATTTTTCCTTGTATTTTTCGTTGTTTGGCGAATTCTTGGACCTCCTCTATTTCCTTTTAGCTTTTCTCCAGACAAACTTCAATAAGATAAAACCACTTGGAGACACATTAACCGTATTAAAATGTATTATAAAAGATGAAACTTAGCAAAATTTTATGCGTTTGTATTATGAAATTATGATTATGGTTTATGACTGATAGACCTCTTGTGAAATTCTTTATGCCTACCGTAACTCATGTAAAATCTATCACTTTTCCCATAAAAAAGCATTGCCCATGGGCTTGTATTTGAAGCTGGATGAGCCTATGATATTTTATGGTATTTAATATGTAATGTCTCCTTCATCCACACATGCTATTTAATACTGTCTTATCTGCAGTCTACACAGTTTTGTACTAAGAATTACTACTGACATAAAATGACACTACCTCACATACTTCCATGAACAATGAGCAATGGACTTTGTACAACTAGAACGACTCAAGACTCACAGCTCAAGGCTCTAGGCTCAAGATCCCGATATCCAGATCCAATTCACGAGAAATTGTGACAAGAAATGAAAGATGAGAAAAACCCTCATTATTACACATCATTCTCTTCCTCTTTGTCTAATATCATATTAGGCATTGAGCATTGAGCACTGAGTACTGAACATTGTCATGCCCATTTGGATGAATAAATTGAAAATTAGGCTTAACCAAATAGCAAATAATCTTGCATTTTATGCTTTATGTTTTATGGGTGATAATTGATGAGAGAAAAAGACCTATAAAAAATCTATCAGTATTTCAGTTCATACCCTATTTTACACTGGTACAAAACACAAGTGTAGTAGAGCAGGGGAAAGTTGAAAGCCGAAAGTCGTAAATGTAAACTGAGCGGTTTTTACAGTGTCATGTAAAGCTATATTGCGAATAAACGGGAGACTAAAGGAGTGAAAGTAGAAGATCATGACATGACATGTTGGTTGTAGGTTATTAAAGACTTTATTCATCATTCTTCCTTCTTTATGCAAAATATTATAGAATGTAGAGTGTAGTAAAAATTTCCTAATATCATTGTCAAATGATAAAAGTTGGTGGGAAAGCCGTATTTAGTATTGTCAGTAGTTTGAGGAGACTTTCTCCATCTCTCTCTCTCTCTCTTGCTCTTTCTCCCATGATCATCTTCAGCTGATGGAGAAACCTTGAAAATTATTTTGAACGAACACAAGACAGAAGCGTGTGCATAACACGCACGTAAATTCAAGGGATAAGAAAACTTAGGCAAAGGCGAAGAGAAAGTAAGATCTGGAGAAAGTTCTTGCAATACTCAATCCTCAATACTCAACATTTCACAACGCACACAACGCACAATTTACAATTTACTACCACGTGCATCTTATAAGCAAATCTATTTTGAATATTTCAACCATAATTTTCATCTACGCAAAGCGTAAAGAGTACAAACTAAAGACAGTTGGAAGATAATTTTAAATCAGATGAAATCATCCGCTAAATTTTCTCTTCTGTCAAGACAGCTTCCAAAAACTTTGTCCTCTGGGGAAATTACTTTCCAACTTAATTAAAAATTAAGAAAAAAGAAAACTCTTTTACACTGCTGAAAATAACAGGTAACTCTATATTATGTACATATGTATGTCGCATGCAGCATGCCGGTAGCCGATACTCGACACTCAATGCTCAATACTAAATACACATTGTTTAAAAGGAGAAAGAGAAAATTATAGATACGCATTTGATGCAAAATGTTCGGGGCACGGAATTGCAAATGATTGTTCCAGTATAGTTACATGTACAATGTAACCCAAAACCCAAAACCTAATCCAAATACAGACAAATTTGTTCATGTACTGTTTGCCATTTACTGTTTGCTGTTAGTTCAAGAGTTAAAATTGAGCTTGTCCGTAATAATATTTGAGGATGTGTTTTCAAATGGGTAAAAGTTAATGACAAAATTTGATAGGGAAAAACAGCATTTCTATTTAGGGATTTTTGGAACTAAATTCGAGTATTAACTATTGTCTAAAATCTAAAATCGCCTTGCTCTGGGTTTTGGGTCAGCATGTCCACGAGCAGAATTATTTAATCCAATATTTAATCCATAACCCACACAAATATTTTCATGTTTTGTAGACGAATTCAAAATTCAGCTTACCCAAAGGTCAAGGTATACACTCGGATACTGATTGTGAGTGTGTGTAAAATGTGCAATGTACATTGTGAATAAGGATTTATAAAAGGTAAGGAACGTGACAGGTTGAGGATGGTGACCCTTCACATTCTCTTCCTGTGCTTTCTGGCTCCCTTGTTGAATTTTTAATGCAATTACATACATTTGTTGTACATGTAGCTAGTAGCTACATCTAGAATCTAGAATCTAGATGAGCAAGTGGAAAAATCATGGAAAAATCTTGTCACTTGAAACTTTTTTTGAGTTTTAGATTTTAGCATTACGTTTCCAAAGAAGGTGAAGTGAAATGTTTTTCAATTTAAATTCCATATCTATAGAGTTCTAAAGTTCAAGAGTTTCAGAGTTCCGGAGCTCAAGAGATCTAAAGATACTGGAAGTTGGACACTTTGCACAAGTACCCCATAAAAATTAAATAAATGCACTAATTTACTAATTCCTGTGACCTGTGGTGTGAAAATATGCAGGAGGAAAGTAAAATAATAGAAACATAGATACATTTAACATTTAACATTATATTATGAGCGTGCAACAGGAATTATTCTTACCTTTTAGAATTTACTTTAAACGGACAGTGCAGATTATGGATGATGTACGGTGTACGGGAGCGAGACAGTAAAGATGAATTAGAAACAAGTACTTGTAGTTTTTGTGACACAAAACCTGAACTGCTTGAAAATTTTCAATTTGCTATTGTATTTGGTCTATATTGCACATTGTAATTCATGTAGTGAAAAATGAAAGTCTGCACCCGAGTCTTTGAAATTTGATAACATTTCATAACATGACAACAATGTTTGAGAACGGAATACGTCAAATGCCAAAGAACAAAGAACAAACAAGTTCACTGTTTATAGTCTGTAAAAATTGTTTCTGGATTCTCGAGTCTCAAGTCTGAGAAATCAGAAACAGTGTAAAGAGCAACTACCAAGGAAATGCTAAACTATTTTCCTTTCTCGTCGACAGAGCGTACATACCATAAACCATACACGTAAAATGTAACTACACTGATAACTGCTTGTTTATCTGTCGTAATGTTAGTCTGAAGAACAGAGTTCAAGTTGAAAAAGATGTCGTTGTAGACAGCAGACAGCTGACAGCCATCAGATGGAAACTACATATATCTATATATGTATGTACAATGTACAATGTACATTGTACACGCAGTACACAGTACACAGTGCTTAATAATAAACAGTCTCAACGGACAGTATTGTACTCCCAACTCTCAGAATTCTTCTCCAAGGACCAAGTTGGATCTAGGATATAGAGTCTAGAATCCAGAAGACTTCTTATACGAGTTATTTGTCTGATTTCTGATAATCCCACAAGACGACACACTTTAACATCTAACAAACAAGTTCAAATGCACAACAACCAAGAGATCTTTTTAAACTATCTGCATACGACACACACAGACTTTGTGTTAGTTTCTAGTTTCTAGCCTCTACTCAGTAAGCAAAATGTTCACATTTTTTCTAATTTATGTATGAACTTGTCAGTTTTAATTAAAATGGTCATGATTTTATTATTATTATTACCACGGCGTATATGAATAATAGTTGTATTATAAAATGTGTAGTTCTTGTTTATTATTTATCAACAATCAACAGTAACTTTGTTTAATGAAGTATGACACTGCTTAAAATGAGCTAATTTATGAATAACGAGCTGTTTTTGTTACTCAGTATTCAGTATGCACTTTCAGCTATAGTGTGTGATGTATTATGTACACTTTACACGTGCAAATATCAACGCTTCAAAATTCAATGCTCAATGCTCAAAGCCTGATGCTATGTAAAGAAAGAATTCAAAGTTAAACGTTAGCCCACCGCCACTGGAAAACAACTGTCCAACTTTGAATTCTCAATCTAGTTTATATATCGAATACAATGCACAATGAGAAGGTAATCATGAAAGAAAGGCAGACAGAATGTAAGAACAGCGAGCAGCAAAATGATATTAAACGGTAGCATATACAATATGCGTTATACATACTACATACGTTGGCACATATGGTCAAGTCCATCAACCAGTTTCAAGCTTCGAGTTTCGGGTAATACTTTCCCGTGCTTTCTCCTTTTCCTCATTCTTCCCTTGTCTCCTGTCGGATGTCGGAAAAACTCGGCTGTGAGTTCTGGAAAGGCCAAATGAGGATAAATGAGAATAAAATAAAATACTTTTGTAACTCTATATCAAAATCCAATTCTTTGGTTTTCAACTACTTTATCATTCATCTATCCATATATCTATAATATCTGTGTAAAATACTCGTGAATTGTGAATTATGAATACACAAAATACAATACAAATAGTTGCAAATAAGAATTATTCCAATTCTAAAATAATATTATGGAATGACAAAAAGTGAGACTCAATTTACAATTATCTTTTATGAATTAAGTTATAGATGTGGATTATGGAACAAATAAGTGTTTTGAGTTTTGAGAGCTTAATAAAAATAGGAAAAAGTGCAAGAGAATAGATTATAGACTGTACAAAATACAGAATCGTGTCAATATTATTTATCAAATGCTATGGAATATTATTCGTATTATTATTATTTGAGCTGTGAACGTTTTCTTGTTTTACAGATCACGATAGTTTTTTTTATAGGTTTACACATGTTGGATTTTATATTCATAAACAGAATAGATAGATTTTCTTAAAGAAAAACAAGTATCCATAATAGATAGTATAATATACTAGATACCAGACAGTAGTCAAAAATCAAAGTCACAAAAAAAGACAAAAACCAACTACAAAAATGGCAATCTAAATGGAAATCTAAAATATATATAATATTATAGCATGCAAGTCTATAGTCTATATCATACTTCATACTACATACCAAACTTTGTATTTTTTTATTAAGTATGTTTTGTCTCAGAAAATTAATCTGAATAAATGAGAGTATTGATTTATATTTAAATGATACAAAATATACTGTTCTAAAACTTGCTAAAAATTTGTCATTACTATTGGTTATCGTTTTTATCGTGTGTACGCATTTATACCATGACTATGTAAAATGTAAATTGTATATATATGTATATTATGTATTTTTCTATTAAAAATAACTATATAATATATTATGTAGATATATAATATATTTCACTATTTTCACTTGTTTATTCTTCATTTGAAAAATCTCGTTCACGAAAATCAAACATTCTAAACAAAACTACAAGTCGTACATTTTGGTTTTTACATAGCACGCTTCACACTTCTACACATACACACACTTGAGCTGCACATATGATTCGTCTTTTGTATCTAAGAAATTATAAATAATAACATATATAATATATTTGTTTATACCTTTTATTTTATATGGAAAATGCGTGCATCCATGATAATATTTTATATGAGTTCAAGAGCTTTTCTCCAATTTGTTATATGTGTATTAACATGGTCAAAATACACAAACACCATGCATGACAAATAAAAAAGCGTTCCAGTAACAACAGAAATGATACAAGAAAAACAAGAAAAAAACATGACACAACATACATTTGTTTTTTTTTATGAAAATCGACTCATAACAACAATTTAATGAACAAAAGATTTCGAAGCTTTGTCTTTCTAATATTCTTTTCTTTGAGTTACTGGAATTCAAATGTCCAGGAAAAAAAAACAGTTTTGTTACGTTTTTAAAGACATGAAAGTGGTCAATATTTTTCATACAAATAGCTAGACACTACATAACATAGGATGTGTCCCCGATTCTTCTACTTCATCATTATTATTATATACTTTTGTTTAGTTAACATATATTTTCAGCAGCTTCATACAAAATACAAAACAGGTGCATGAGTTCCAGCGGCTAAATGGATTTTGTGTATTTTCCCTGTTGTCTCATCGTCGCAAGCTCTTTCACCCATCATATATTCCATCACAGCAAACAGCAAACAATAACATTCATAATTGTATTTAGCTATTTATTTATTTATTTATTTAGTTATATATATATGATTTAATATAGGTACTTGCGTGTATACCACTATTTTTTTTTATTATAATAATATATTTCTCATACACTGTTGTATTTAATAATAATAATCGTAGTATTTGATTTATTAATCACTAGTCAACAGAAGGCCAATTCCAGCAGATCTAGTTATTTTTGTTTTACTTTTTTCTTCTTCATAAAATATCCGTTGATTTATTGTCAACTTTGGAACTAGCACAAAAACGTCATTACCCGCAGCAATGAAGTGATTAGATCAGCACTTGATAGTTTTTTTTTCATGTAAATATTTTTTTATTTTATTAAATTACTTAAGGGCACCTCCTCAAAGATATTTGAAAAATTCATAAACAGACCAGCAGATTGCAGTAGAGGGCATCTGGTAAACAACACGGGCAGACATACCCTGGAAGTATCCCCGAATACCGCCCAGGCGGTAAACAGTTCTGAAAGCGTCCGGTAAACCAGTGATATGGGTTTGCCCAGTTGAATTAACGGTTCTTAACTCTTGTGTATTAAGGAGAGTCTTACAAACATCTAAAGGAGTTGTCACAGCACTGGCTATTCCACCTGCGACAGCACCCGAAGTCATATGTGCTACGGGATTGTAACGTCTTTCTGGATTTGACTTATCTTGCATGAACTCGTATATAACAAAATGAATACTTTGGAAAGGGACATTCATTGTCAATTGGGTCACATAAGAACGGTAGAAGGCTCGAGCTCCTTCTGCTTTATAAGTCTTTTTCATACAGTCCCAACACGATCTATATGGACTATTAAACATTTGCATACGCTGCTTCACCACTGAAATATTTTTTTAAAAAAAAAAACAAAGAAAACCATCATTAAAATCATTTACATTATTCATTACATATTATAATAATTGTCAAACATTTTATACAAGAGAATCAAACGATTTTTTTAATACAAAAGGACATGTTTTTGTATATATGCAACGGTGATACAAAAGATTTTTTTTCATTACACATTCTATTTTCAATCTCATTAGCAAGATGAGATTTTTGTTGTCAACTCTTTGATTGGGGTTCAAAGTAAAAAAATATTACTCTACACTCTATACAATTTGTGTCAACTGCATTCTTATTATTTTTTAAGAAACAATCAAAAGTTGGTGGTTGCAATACGTACTACATAAAACATAACACACTACACTACGAATAGCTACCCGACCAAGAACAAAGAATTCTATAGATTTTTTACCTGGTGACATGAATTATATATTGAATTAAAGTAGTGTAAAATCAAAAGGAAAGGAACCATTAAGAGAATCATTTTCCTGTCATAATTTAATGGGCCTACATCCTACATATGCTATGTGTGCTTGTGACATTCACTTCAAAGTAAACTTTGAAGTGAATGTCGGGTGAAAGTTGTGCATTAACACTGCTGAAGAAATCATGCTCTATAATTTATTCTCTAAATAGATATACTCTACCAACTACAAACTATATTTCACCTGCTTTTTTTTGCAATTTCAATAAACTTTGGTTCTATGTATTGTGTAAAGTATACAGCAGATTAGATATATGGAGACAAGTAAACATGTACATTTGCATTCAATACATACATGCATTTGTACTTTGTACATTGCAAATTGTTCGCTACATTATACATTATCCATTTGACTGTAATACGTTATTTTTTATTTGATACATACATAAGACAAAAATTGATTAAGAGATGGTCAATATATTTGTTCAACCTAGATAACATATTCACTATCCAAACAAACATGTCAATAGTCTGTACATAATGCCAGTTGTCAGACAATTTTCTATTAAATATTCCTCATATAAATGTTGTCTTATATTTTATATTTTATACATTTATAATATGTGCATTGTGCATGAATGATCACGTGAACCTTGTAGTTTCTTGCATAATGACTCCAAGTTCTATATAATTTAGGAAAATGCATATAATATAACCTAATTTCTTTAGCATATTTCTTTGAACATTGTCATAATATACAATATACCTCTGAATTCATTAATTCCATACAACATACATGTACAACCCATGTCATTAAGCCACATCAAAGAAACCAAACCAAACTAACTTAGAATGTCAGAATCGACAGTAGAGTCGAGTACATTAGCACAAAGCAAACAAAAATAACTAGTCATATTTTATATCCTAGTACCTAGTATACAGTGGATAGTACACATAATGCTAATAATATGTACTATGATACTTTTCAAAATATAACATACGAACTTTACATACAGCAGCTAACACTTTCTCCACAAATTACTTTCCCCAAATTAATTCATACTTCAGACATCAAAAGCAGAGAGGTAAGAAACAATGAAAATTACGAATTACCAGGTACGTCTCTTAACCTAGAACCTAGGTACTGCTTTCCTGTTTTTGTTCAAAAATATATTATTTACTTGGATTATCAGCAAAATAAAACAAAACAAACACCTGTCAAAAACAAATAGTATACGTCCAATTTTGTTATTCATTTCCCGTTTATTACACATTAGTTGGTAGTTAAAATGAGGTGTCAAAATATTTCCTGCATGTTGCATGCAACATCCGACACCGCAAACATAAAAATAAACTGTGATTATAATATAATATGCACGAGCGCTTAATTATAAAGCATGAACGAATCACATGTGACACGGTAGAAAATTGTCCTTCGTGTACATGCCTAAAAAAAAGGAAAAACTGAATAATTGATGCTTCAAATCCCTTAGGACTTGGAACTGTCTCATCCAAAACATTGAGACTTGTCAAAATAAACAAAACATTGACATTGACAAAACATTGGAGCCGTTATATAATATATAATATTCCACCGATTACCCATTCATTAATTTTAAACGTCAACCGTTTTAACGGACAGTTTATTTTTTTCCCTAGTATTATGCCAACTGCAAACTGCCAACACATGATAAATATTAATGATCAATAATAATTATTATAAATATGATTCCTTTTCTACAATTTGACATTTTTGCTTCACACGAGCTCAGTATCAAGTATACTATGTTGTTTTCATCACCCGTATGACAAAAAGTAGACATAATACGGCATGATGAATACCTAATAAGTATAATAATAATGACAAACAGGACAAACAATGACAAATTGCTTTGTTTACAATCGATTCGCATGAAGTTATTTGATACCTGTGCTGCTTATGATATCAAATCAAATTATTCTACCGCTACCATTGAAACCAAAACAACTTGTGTGTGCATCGTCAGCCCATTGTGCAGATGACAACCGAATAAACATAAATCAGGCACAATATTATTATTATAGTGAGCGCTTTGACTCTGTGCATGTGGGTAGTAAAGTAGTCATATATCATAATATACACGTAATTATTCAAAAAATGTTGATACTGTTTTTGTATGTGCATCTATTATCTATCGTGGATCATGGGACTAAAAAATCAAATACATAGATTCCTATTTTTGATCAGATATCACATGTCAGATACTAAACACAAAATGAATCACGGGTAAATTAAATTAAAGAAGCAGTATTATATTACTGCTCATTATCAAATTCTACGAAAAGAAAATTCCATCAATATTCTTTTTCATAACTTGGAACTTCCAAGTTTAAAGTTTACATTGTACATTTAACACCATTCACTGGTCGCATCCCTCTAAACCCTGGCACCAAAATTAAATTAAATTTTTGTGCTTGTCTAATGTATCATTTTAAAAAAGTTAAGTTAAGTAAAATAAAACTATATACAAAATCTTTTTTGATAACTCTTGTTCATCACCGACTCTATTATATCGTATTTTAGCTAATTTGCTAAATCTTGAGTTTTTAAAAATCTATTATGTATTGTGTATCATTAGCAATTTTGTACGCGCAACTTGACACGTACAGAGAGTCCAAAACTAATTGCAAGATCTTATGAAGGCCAACAGCCAGTAGCCAGCACTACATGCATGCCTTCTCATAACACATGACCATTCAAATTTCAGATGACACTTTTGCATAATATTTTCGTACGCGTGTGTCTACAACGTAAAACTGGTACACCAGTAGTACATTATATATGTACATCTTTTGCATAGTTTTAGTTCACTTGTTAGCTGTTTACTACCAACCACGAGCTGTACATTAGACATTAGACAACACAAAGTTACATTGGGTATACCATGCACAAAATGTACAGCATACATATAAAAAACCTCGTATAAAAAGTCCTTCTGTGAAGTTGAATCATCTATACATGTTCAAAACCTTCATTCAATATAAAATACTCATCGTAAGTACAAAATGTGCTGATATTAAATTGCGTAAAGATAAAAGTAAGTAGAGAATTCTACACGCAAGTTTCAAAATGCCATAGAATTCAATACTCATTGCACAGTCAGCTGTATTTAATATTTAATGCTATCGTAAATCGTAATATACCATAAACCATAATATTCAATATTCTTGTAAATACTGAAACAAAAAAATAAATACACGAGAACATTAGGATAATATTATTATGTAGCTAGGATGTAAATTAAAAGTACATAGACCTCTTAACGCCTACGATATATATACACTAGTGCTTTGATAATATTTAACATTTTAAGAATGTACTGACATTTCACCAATTAGGAAACAGAAACAAAAATTATTAAATGAAACAGACGGGAAGTAAAATGGATGAGACAAATATTTACACAGCATTTAAAAAATACAAGAGTCTCATATAATATTATTATAATATTTGTAATTGGTAATTTGTATTTCTAAGAGAGGTAAAATGCAATGGATGATGAAGAATAAATAAATAAGTCCACACACTTAAAAACTCAATGTCATCAAAGAATAAGGAAATAATATTGTAATTATGAACCTCAATTGAAAATACTATCAAACTGTATGTATGCTGATATAATAATATTATTTCCCTTTACTGTTGCAATAATAACCATAAAATGCTTTTTACAGTGAAATTTCAATTTTCAATTCCTAAAATCTAGTATAAAAGAAAATAATTTTAAAGACCAAGAACTCATTTTGTAAAATATGACTAGTACATATGTATTTGAGGTCTAAATTTGCTTCCACATGGCACAAAAGTTATGACATGGAATACACGGAACATAGTTTACAAGCACTAATGTAACTACATCAAAATTTTCTTTATTACAGAATATTTTACTGTACATTTTACTTTGCACGTAATGTGTATAAAGTAAATGTATACGGAAATTTATTTGAAGATCATTGAACTAAACTTTATCTTCCTTTACATGTCTTTTTATACTGTGGAACCCATGTTGTACTAGGAAAATAAACCTACGACAATGAGCTTCCTGGTATTAGTCAAGTTTATATCTTTCTTGGAATATAATAACACTAAAAATTTATATTATTATTAACGTAAAACTACGTCGTGTAGGAACTGGAGTGCTTGTGGTTAATTGTTACTGCCAATTGCTCTATGCATACATAACACCTGGCCGTTCACTGAAAGAGCGATTTGCTATTTTACTAAATTCTTAAAACGAAACTATTCCAAACTAAACTATATTATTACTGTATGAACTACACTACTAGTATCTGATTACTGAATGGTTATTTTATGGGTTCTACATATATTCTTTACATAGAGGTGAGTTAATTGAAAATTTGCAAATTATTATTATACATTCATTATATTTGAATGTTGTACTCTAGATTCTAGATCCTGGAAAATTCATGATTTATGCAATACTTCCTCTACTTTCGTAATGAGTCCTTTGAGAAACAGACCAGGATAGAAAATATATAAACTTAACAGTTAAATATTACGTATATTTTATTCCTAATAATCTCTTGGACCATTCAAATTAATCAAACCACATGTTGCACAGTAAGTATAATACTTTTACACTGTGTACATAAAGTATAAATAATGTATAAAAGTTTCTATTCCTAGACTCACATTACATTACAGTGCGTAAAACCTTGGAAAACAAATTACTCTAGCATACTGTCCTTTCTATATGATTGACCACTACAATATCTCTATTCTCAATACTTTTAAAGTGAATTACTATTTACTCTACTAATAATAATTCTCTTTGTTCTGCAATGTGTACTCAATTCTCAATGATTGTATCTGTAGATTGTACTTGGTACATAAACTTACACTATGCATCGTGTCATGGAAATATGAAAATACCTTCAAATTTACTTCTTTCCTTTATCAAAAATATTGTATAGATTATAGATTATACCATACATATTTTTTATACAAATTGTATTATTTTTATGTCCGACACGACCATTAAGACACAGGAATATTATATAGTTTACATCCAGATTAGCTACAAATACAGTTACACTAATCATACCATAACATGTATCATATATATATAATATAGTAGTCATGCTGCGTTCTACGTTCAAGTAGCGAGTCTCTAATAAATGTATCATGATAGTTAATACCGTTGCATATACACATTACACTTTATCGTGTTTCATAGGAAAAGGTTAAGAAGGGTTTAACTCACCGTCAGCTGGAGTCATTACGCCGTCATGAAATAGGGTTGCAATAATTCCAGCCGTTCCTGTAAACAAGAGACCACTGTTTGATTAGAACTTAACTCATAAAACACATTTATGATTCATCATACATTCATACACTAGACACACATATTCCATATTATTTATATTGTGTTCCTATTTATTATGGAAGGTTTGCGGTATAGCGACACTTCAATCAATATCTACATCATCTAAAACTATCAAATTTTATCATTTGTTGATTGATTACAAGATTACAGTTAAGATTTATAATTATATATGAGTTTTTTATTCAAAAAATACATATATATATTGAATGAGTGAATGAAGAATCATTATAATATTATTTCAAATACACCTACTGTTCATTGAACTTTAAGTACATTTTACAGGCGTATTTTCCTTATTTTGTTGCATTGTTTTAACTTGAAGTGTTTACGTATTAATTACAAGTGAATGTCTTTTTGATTATGATTCCTGGGATTAACTCTACTGCAATGATCCATGTATAATAATATAAAAATAATGTACTACCGTATTTACTTTACACTACAAGGAGAGTTTCATGTTCCATGAGCAAAAAAACTACATGCAATTGAATATTACTGTACATGGTATATTCTACATCCTACATAAACCGTATACAAACATGTGTACATGCATTCGCAATTCATCCCGTTTCCTATAAAAATATTCATTTACAATATTTATTACAATGAAATAAACTCCCGTTTGTTTGTACAGGTGTAAATGTATCTCATTCAAGTTGCTTTATGTGTGCATATTCAAAATAAACAAATATTTGAATTTTGAAATTTGGCAGTATTTGCATTAAAAATTATACTATCAAATAAGTAACAAATAAGAATATTTATACAAGCAAAACGTTGAATTCTGATAAAACTTTTTAACTTATGACTTAATAAAAGTTACATGTTTAATTTGTTTTTTTTTTTTTAAAAAAAAAAAGGATGAGAAATGTGAATAAGATTATGATAACCTCATAATATTTGACATGTAGAATTTGACACCTACAAAAAAAATTTTGTTCATGAATCTTTATTTGTTGTAAAAATCTGCACTCTTTTGTCATACCATCAAATGACAACCTTTTCCTTTTAAACCATTGTGTTGTATGACGGTACTCACTACTCACAGAGCATAATGTAGTATACAAGTTGAATACAATATGTCTCATAATTTGAAACATACGAGTCTAAATCCAGGTGTAGAAGTATAGTGAGAATGAGTCTACATATAGATGCTAGATACATAATGTGCATGTCTGGAGTAGTAGCAAAAAAATAAATTCAAAAGATTACTATAAAAAAATTTGGAAAACAAAGCATATTCAATAGAAATGTGAATATTATATCATAGACATGTTTTGTGGTACTGTAAACAAAAAGGAGGATTTTCGTGTCTGAATCCATTGTACATTGTACACACTCAATACTCAATACATTCATAGAACACACACACACAGAACATTCGCGTACTACCATTGTATGTAAGTACTACCAACTACCAGTGAATCCAATGATTCGACTAAAACAGTTTTTTTTTTCATTTGTGATTTAAAATTATACAAAAAAAAAGAGAAAAGCCTTCATACTTGCATTTTTTAGTGTGAATGTACACAGTACACACTCAAACCAAACGACACATATATACGACATGCACAACTTCAAGGCTACACACTACACACTACACACCATTACATGAAATAAAGAATCATTATACATATATACGCTAGATACTACGAAATTGGACAATGCTAAATCACCAGTAAAACGTTTGTAGACGATTTCCTACACTTGTAATAATCTCAACTTCAACTAGTTAATGATGACGATACATTGTATGATGATGATCTCCTAATATGTTTATGGTTTTACAACAATTTAGTTTTAATATTAGACAGTCAAGTATACAAAAACAAAAATTTCGTTTACGCAACGTAATTTTTAATAATTGTATATTGCGTACACTGTACGCTATTATTATGTAACGAGACTACAAACTACAAACGATTGGATTCAGTAATAGAAAACTATCTTTACAATGTTTACAAGTTCTATGAAGTGTCATTCAAGAGTAATTTCAATCTTTTCCTTAATGAATGTTTAATGTTAGAAAAATACATTACGATACATTACGATAAATTACCACAAATAATGACCACAAATGTTGATTCAATGCACAATAGAAATTCCGTTTTGTCTATTATTTCATCATAAATTTTTGTACATTTTACTGTACTGAAAACTGAAAAGCAACTTTTAGATTTTCTCAATTTGTTTTCTTCCAGACGAGGAAAATAAAACGCAAATTACTGTTATTTTTGAAGCAGCTACCTCACTTGGGTTTTCTTTACCTCAAGTACCAATAGACAATCAATCAAAGTTACCCTATTTTATATTTTTTTAAAAACGATTATTTCTCATCTAAAAAATTTGACAATAATTGTCAGGATTTATAAAACGCATCTTTACTGAAGATTGGAGCATGTCTCATTAAATTCATATGCTTTGAAGATCTAAAAAATCTTTTTTTTTTATCAATATCTGTCCATGTGATGTATCTGAAATTTAGCAAATCACTTCAGATGTCTATAATGTGTTCAAAAGTAAATCGATACAAGAAAAAACTTTTAGTTGTCTAATCTAATACAAAACAGAAACAAAGAATTATTACAAAAGAAAAAAAACAGTTGGATATAAGATATAATAATAATATCGTTTGCACTACTTTCTATAGTTGCTTTTTCGTTCTATGCTGTCAATCTGTGTAGGTAATAAATCATCTTGAGAAACCAACTGCTGAAAATTTTACATGTTCCAAATAATATATCAATAAGAATAAATCTTTGTCCTAGGAAAAGAGGAAAAAACCATTCACACTACATATATTAAACTACATCTAATACGACGAAAGAGAATAGAATGGTCAAGTAATATAAGAAGAAAAGATGAAAACTATGTATCTAGATATTCATTCAATAAAACCAGTCCAGTCTCAAAAGACAAATCTCTCAGGTGCACATTTTTTTAATAGAAAAACTCCTAAAAATACGTATGCTCTATACACTTGCCATACCCTAAGAAACTTGCTCTGAATACTGTAATAGTCATACAAAATATACAGTTTACCCGGGTATCTAAAAATCGATTAGCAGTAACAACTTCAATCTCTTATTCATAATATGCTATTCTTAGTATAAGATTAGCATGAATCTTTTAAGTAAACAAATCCACTCGTACACATATTTTGAGCTATTTTCATAACTTGCAACTTGCACATATTACATTATTATGAAACTCGGTTACAATCGATTACAATTTCAACCGAGATTGAGGTATTGTAATCGATGGAGTGTCGCATTGGAGAAAATGTAGATAATAATAATAATAGATTTTACATTATAAAACTTTAGTTAGTAATGACTATGTATATTATGGCTATAAATTATAATCTACATGCATTACAGTTTCCCAAAATATTCAAGTATTTTCACACTATAAAAAGAATAATAATACTAATCATATAATAATAATGAAATTTGTTAGGGTGCCAATTACAATACATAGGAGGAGATACATACATGGACGGAAAGTCAAAAAAGAAATCTATTGAGGGCAAGGTTAAAATCATGTTTATATAGTATATAAAAGATTTTTGGATAAACTATAATAATAATATTACATGTAATTTGTTTTCGATAATCAATAAATACTACATGTCGCATATTTTATCACTTGTATACTAATGTACAACTTGTAATAATATCTATATACTAAAAGCGAATTTACTTGAAATTATTCTACCTAAAATCTTGAGTATATTTGAAATATTCAGATATATATAATATATATATGCACAATGTGCATGTACTACCATTCCAAAAATCCTCAAATTTTAATGTTGAATTCTTTGATAATACAGTAGAATAAAGGGACAAGAGACAAAAGTTTTAAACATTAGACATTATACTGTATAATTTATACATACATATAACACAGTATTGATTATAACAAGAGCGTCTGCTAGGTTGAATCATAATAATCTTATATGAATAAATCGTCTATAAATCGATTTGACCATATCTATATATGTATACACATGAACTTGAGAAATCACATGGGGTACTTGTATTACCATATAATTCAAATTCAAACTGAAAATTATACTTGATTTTGCTAAAGTGTATAATTTTAAAACATGATTTTTCTGAAATGTCTACATTTGATTTTATATTACACCTTATATAAATATAAAATATACACATGACATATATATGATACCTTTTCAAAGTATATGTATAGAAAAAGATAAAAAAGATAATAATATTATGTTATAAAAAAACCCTCCTACTAAAAATGATACAATGCATATACTCAAAATAAACATGATTCATTCATTCACTCTCATTCATTAAACTGTAAACTGTAATTCATATACAACTGGACAAAATTTGATTTGATGTTACATAGATTATAAATGTGTCTGGTTTTATTACCGTAAGCTAGATGATTATAATTTGAGGGTGTCCGTGTAACCAGGAGACTTTTAATACGTTCATAACAGGAAAAATATAAAGCGTGTGCGGGGCCAGCTCCAGCAACTACAGCACTCATCCCTCGAACTGGACCAAGTATCCCTTCTGTCCTAATCATACGTGATAAACTTTGATAAACAGAACGATATTCTGCACCGGGAGTTTGGCGTAAACTTTGCATTCTTGTCTGTTAAAAAGAAAAGAACAGAAAAATCCAACATGATTAATGATTACTTTGTACATGTATAATATATTTTATTTTATTTTCAGAATAATATAATAAGATTTGTCAAAATATTTACTATTTTAAACTTTGTTAGACAGAAATATGAGTTCTGAATTATAGAATTGCATAGTATAATATATATACACAAATTATGAACATAATAATATAGAATCATATCTTTTCATAAGAAATTTTCAACATTTTTATAAAGTACTTTAAGTTAATTACAATTATTAGAAAACCATAAACAAAAGATATTATTATATATAAGGCCAAATTTACATCTTTTACACAACCAAATTACATCACATTTATCATTGATACACAAAAAGTGTGTCCTTGGTATAAAGAATACAAAAGGGAAGAAAGATCATCAAAAAGGAATTACACATGAGATTTTGAAGGTGTAACATGTGATTAATTGTAATTAGTTAACTACCTTGACCGAGTCTAATGGATACATGACACAGTGTTCCAGGATTCCAGCCATAGCACCCGCCGTCATGTGAGTTAGAACAGTCGATTCACTAGGTAATGATTCATATTCGTCGAACTCCATCATCGGGCGGCCTGTTCCCCGTCCGGGTTATACAAATTTACGTCCTGTTCTGGTCACACTATAGGTCAGGATATGATGGTGATAGTGATAGTAATAATAATTACAACAAAACCCTGAATAATTACATTTCTTTCAAGTTTTAACACCGCTTAAAAATATAATAATAACAAGGAACTAAGTATACTATTAAAAGTCATACACTTGTATGTAAAATGTTCTACACACACGATGATGAAGATGGGATAAAAATTCATGTGCACATAATTTCGAACTGAACGAGGGATGCGCGAAGTGGTTTATCTGTCTGAACACAGAGAGAACCTCGATGCAAAAATTAGCATTATGAGACGATTTTAAAATATTTTGTGTTCATTTGACTTATTTTATAAGCTATGGTACTTTTAGGTTTAATAGACATATCAATACTATTACGCAATATAAAGGGATTTACATGTGTGTGCTTTAAATACACACATGTTGAATTACCAATCAATGCAATTGTTTTATATAAGAATCAAGTAGGAAAAACTTTTGCTATACGTATTTGAATCGGTAAAATAATCGGTAAAAATACTGTGCAATTTTTCTATATACACGTGTTGGTGGCTTTACAAATCTAAGTACACAGTGTGTACTACACACGTAATGACATTATATAATGAAATCATGTATAGCATTTAATCTATACACACTACATTAAGTAAATTTTTTTAAATGCTAATAAATGAACAATAAAACGCAAAACGGTAACGTGTTATACATTAATAATTACTATATAATATATATACGAGTATTATAATTCATTTACTTTTAATTTTTTTACTAAAAAAATTAATAGGAGCAACAGAAAATTTAAAGGACCATATATATAAGATAATATAAGGCATCTATATTATAATATTAAATAGATATGTATTTTAGATTTTGGAAATATACAATTTTAAAGCCCATTATATCGTATAGTAACATATAATATAACAAAAGAGTTAAAGTCGTGTAAAGGTACATAATCTAAGACGTTCTTATATTTTATACTTTTTTGGGAGACGCAAGTATATAATTATATTTTATATATATACGGAATACATACACACGTAAAATAGATATTTATCTATAAATAATAACTAATAAATAACTAAAAATTAAACTTTGGATATATAGCATGGCGAATGCCAACAAAAGAAAGGCATTTCATATAGAATGAGAAGCATACTTAACTACCGTAATAATACTTTGTAACGAAATTCGAAACCCTGTTAATCCAATGAAAAGGATCCTCTTTTTACCGGTGTCATAAAATAATTCGTAAAAATATAGGTGTATATACTTTGTTCATACAGTAGTAGTAGTAGAGTCACACATACCAGTGTGTAAATATAGTAAATATATATATTTAGTGGTGAATGTTTAACTAAGCAAATACTAATATCGTAATAGTAATTATTCTATTCATATTCAAAAACACAGTCATGCAGTCTCTACATATTGTTTTTAAAAAAAAATAATGATTAAAACTTTTTCATGAGTTTTAATAGAGGTTTGTTAACTAAAATATCAACATCCTTAGCAAATAAAAAGTCAATATGGTTAAAATGAGACAGATTCACTCTAACATTGTCAATTAGGCCAGGAAGATCATTTGCTAGTCTTGCAACATCTTTTGGATCAACTAATAGATCATTTGGTCCATGGTAAAGAACTACAGGAACTTTAACTTTAGACAAATCATATTTTGGTGGTGTCCATGTACCATATTTGTATTTATTTCGAATATACCCATAGTCATACTGTCTAAACTTTCCACTTGAAACTCCTTGAAAGAAATGGACCTGTGTGTAAGGATAAATGATTATATATAAAGATTAAACAGAATTTAAAAAGTATTATACTGACTAATTGAGTCTTCATTGTTCATATATTATAGGCTTGATTATATCATGATTTAGATAAAAAACGAGTACATAATATATAATATAATATATTCTATAGTAAATTAATTATTTATCCAATTACAAGAGTTTTAGTTGAAGAAGTTGTTGGGGTATGCGCTAATATTACTGGGAGTTCTGTTTTATTAGCTTGTTCTGGATCAAATCCAGCCAAAACAAAGAAAACATTTTCACAGAGATCCTCAATTTTCATTTCATCTGTACAAAAATCTGGACCATAGGTATTCAAGTACTTGATTAAATACTGTGGTAGCATTTCTCCATGTCCCAAAAGATCAAATATAATCTGAAAATTAATATAAAAATTACAAGAAAAAAAACTTTATAA
The DNA here is from genome assembly GCA_034698265.1 of Sminthurinus aureus. Lineage (NCBI taxonomy): Eukaryota > Metazoa > Arthropoda > Collembola > Symphypleona > Katiannidae > Sminthurinus > Sminthurinus aureus. The sequence continues at coordinate 5,231 of JAQGBH010001548.1, read as the reverse complement.
AGAATTCACAATAATCATTTTTTATTTCATACATATAATAATATGCAATGTGTTCAGTATATTATATGTACATTAAGTTCTTATGTGATAAAACCAAAAATTACCTTTTCTTCTTTGGCTAAAGGAGCTAAAAATCGAGCTACACCACTCATATGATTTAAATAGACAGCTGGTCCCATTGCTGCCATGAATCTAATCTTTTGATTATATTCTGGTTTTTCAGATAAACAGACGAAAAACATGGTTGTTCCCATCGAATGTCCTTTTGGCAAAAATATAATAATAATTAAATACAACAATTAAAACACAAGAATAAAATTGACTCGGATAAAACATATGAGGGATTACATATACTTCATCCTTTATTATTTATATTACATACCAATATAATAAAGGTCCGGTTGTCCAGTTGTATCCAAAATGTAATCAAGGACCGAGGGTATATCCTTTGTTCCCATATCATGAAAACTATTTGATTAAAGCAATAATTCAATATTCAATATTTATGACACATATTGTAATCTTGTATTATTGTGACTAACTTAAATCGAAATATGAACAAACAAACAAACAATACATTCACAAATAAACGAAATTTATATAGATACCTAAAGTCCCAAAACCGATGATCTTCTGGGGTTAATGTCACATGTTTCTTTGAGTAAATATTGCCTCTGGCATTTCCTAACCAGACATCATATCCGGCATCAGCAAGTAAATAAGGTAAAGCTTTATCGGCTCGATTTAAAATCCAATCTGCAGAGCTACTAAAAATTCCATGTTGAACAAAGGCAACAGGTCGAGGAGATGATTTCTTTGTCTTTGGTGAGTCTTTCTTTCCGTTTGGAATCCGATGTAATGTCAAGATATATCCATCATTAGTTGTTACTTCATGTATTTCAGAAGTATAACCATATCTTTCAATTAATTCAGGCTGAAAATAATTAGTCAAAGAGGAAGATTATGCAATATTTAATAGCAAGTGAGACAACAAACAGAGGAACTTCTTTAGCTTACAATATGTATCATATTTTGCACTTTGCATTGTGTAAATTTGAAATGTCTATAATATGTACTAGATACTACATATAATGTTTTATTACCGTAGTTAAATTGACGTCTGGATTTTCTTCTCGTATACTTCGATGGTAGGATGATGAATAACCATAATCATCATCAATAATATTAGTCAACAGTCCAAAGTCAATATTGTCAACTTGTTGTTGTTGGACACATGTCACTACACAAAAACTATTGAACAGCAATAGTAGAAATGTGCAATGAAACACCGTAGAAAATTCCATTCTCTTGAAACATGGCATGGTCATTTGATGTGTTTAAATTTTAAACAGCGTTTGACGTTATAACCGAGTAAAATGATGATACTTCTCAGCACTGGTATGTGGCTTACTTATCCAAAATCTGTTTCAAAACAAAAGAGGAAAAATAACAATTATTATAAAATCTCATCACAACATGGACATGATCATAATCAAATGCTAATTGCATACTATATCCGATATAATATATCAGGAATAAACGCAAAACAATTACAATATCAAACTTTATATACATGATATCCAATGTTCTACAATCTACATTACTTTTTTGTTGTAAATATAGCGATCAAGCAACGTCGCATTTGATTACAGACGTCAAACTTTTTTTTGCACATGTGAAATTTTTTAGCTTTTTCTCCCATTGGAACTCTACATTTTACCTTATACAAGTATTAAATACTAAGTACATGCATTATGCATTACACACAACTTGAATACCGGTTATTATTATAGAATTTCGCAATATTAATGCACAGAACAAAAACTTGAACTCAGCTTTATAGATGTTCGCAAATAACTCACCTACTACTGCACTTACTATAGTCGATATTATACGTTATATACCATATACCATTTCTAAAATAATTTTCTAAATGCAAAATACATTGTTAAATGTGTTCTTACAAGAATAAAGTCAATTTTATATCGACATACCGGCGAAAAAAAGTTGATGTGCCTTGGAAATAGTTCCATTGCTCACGACCACCTTTCCTCACAACTTAATGATGTTTTTAACTTCATTTAACTTTTAATGCTACAAACTACAAGCATATTTGGACGTGCACTAAAAACACTTTAAAACTAATTACAACTATCAGCTAACTAAATATGAAATATATATCTAAATACACACTAAATACACATTTTACCTGTGCGCCACGAAATCCCGCTTTTTTACATGAAAATTTTCGTGACTTTTCAGACTTCCTACAGACTTCCATGACTTTTGTCAAAAACGTTTTTTTCGTGTGCATTGTGCATTGACAGTAGGAAAACGATTGTAAATTGTATTTAAGTAAATAAAAGTAGCTATAAATGAATGTCAGTAACTCTAAAGATAACCTATCATCACATATTTTTATTCGATTTGCAGTTTCACTGTTATATATGTAATTGCCTATGTTTTCCAAGCTTGCATACCCCTACTATCCACAAAATCAACAAAAAAAAGTGACCGAAAAAGTAAACATAAAAGAATAAAGTGCACATTTACCTTGAATCCAAAGCTTTTAGAACGACTTGAAGAAACTTGAGACTAGGCTAATTCGAAATTAAATTCACTGTTTAACAAATAATTTTGTCCTTTTCCAACGCACGTAACTTCAAACTAGATTTCTGTCTTTCTCTTTCTCTCGGTCTCTCTCTCTCTTCTGGAGGCAAGATGAAACTGTGCTGCTGACAATATCAGAACTTCTGATTCAGAAGTGTTAAGAAAAATGTCCAATCTTCAAAATATATTAGATACTTATATATTGCGAGCTCAGCTAAACAAACTACGATAGTTGAATACCTTCTTCATCCACAAAAAATGTGTTGATGATAGTAATGTTTAATGTTTACAATTGAACAACACAAAATAATAATGGGAAAGTGAAACCTCATGCGTCTTTTTTTCTACACACGAGTTATTTTTTCCTTTCCTTTTCAACTCATTTTAATCCCTTTCCAACCTCCAGTATAATATACAATAATGATAGTGATGATGAATTATTCAGTCATTTAATATATAATGTGTGTGGTGTGTGGGTATTTATGATATTACACATTATACACAGCGTTTGATGAGACATTATGTTATTATTTATTATCAATTATATTTGTATAAAAAATACTGTATGTCCAGTGTCCTGATAAAATGCACACACCCATATTCATGTCACAAGTCTTAAGTTTTAAGTCTGATATGTTTCTTGCTCTCCTTTCATACAGGCTACCGCTATATACTATATATACACATAACATTTAACGTACATATAGTTATCCTTCTGATTTCTGATTACGATGTACGATATTTTATTACTCAGAATTTAGATTGTCGAATGTCATCCTATAAATAAATATATATATTAATACGTATATGTTCCATCACTGGTTACTGGTTATTCATCATTCATCATCCTTCATCGATGCAATCCGAAAAATATGTACAGAATCGACACATTTTTTTTATTTCTAACGTATTTACAAAAATATGTCGTGCTCTAATTACAAAGGAATAAATAAGGAGCAAAATAAATGACACGTTCAATGTAATTTTTTGTTTATTTTTCTTGTTTATTAACGTATATATGCAACTTTACAAAGTAAAGTTTTGTTGTCTCTTGTGTTTCAATTTTCAATTGGTGGGTGTTTTGCATTTGATAAAATGGTGATTCATTTGACCCCGTATGCTTGTCATACACGGGAAATTATCCTGATCAACAATCAAAGGAAAGCTAATCAATTTTCTTCTTGATTCCTGTCAACAACAGCTTGCATAATAACTAATAACACAATCTGTTAATAGGAGACCACTGCATAAACGTCAAAGTATAAGTAGAACAACATTCGTCATTATTTATTTGTTTTTACTTTCAGTGTTTCAAACCTATTTGTAAAATCTCTAAAAGTATTACATTTGAAGTAACCAAACAAAATGAGAAAAATGTACATGTACATAATATATAAATACATGTTCACAGTTTGTATGTGTGTACACACATAATATATGCAATGCGTTATATAAGCTATGAGCTCATAACGCATAACGGAAGAAGTCATAACGTTTTCTCAGTGTTACATTTCAAGACGGATCAAGATTTTCGATGAGTCATTTAAATAAAACATCATGTATTAAAAAATGTCATTACTGGATTGTGAACTCCTCCTGTACACGTTTTTTGGCATGCTCCATAAATGCATAAATTACAAGCGAATGAAAAACAGATGAAATAATAGTACTAATTATAAACGTGCCTTTCACGAAAAGTCAGCTAAATATTTGTAATAATTGTTGTACTCTTTCTATGTGTTTTTATTTATAATTTATCAGTTTTTAACGTGGAGATATATTCAAGCTGATTCTTTGCGTATTTCGTAGACAATTTGTTTATCATCATATGACCTGGACTGACCAGGGATGACACCAAGATGGCCATTAGAAGCCAATTTGCCTAGAAATGGATACAAATACATGACATTTGTATGATGTGTTTAATCATATATAGATTACATTTTGTGTAGGTTATTTTCTTTAGCTGAATTTTCAGGGGCTACAGGAGATTTGTTTTTGATACGTGTATAATATCTAATATCTACAAGTTAAATAAGTTGTATTATTTTGCATAAACTTACAGCCACAAAATTAGCTTCAGAAGAATACATCCAGACAAAGAAAGGATATTGTACACACATCATAATGGAAGTCACTGTAGTAAATATTCCAAATAGACGGTTGAAATGCAGCGAGGGAAATCTAAGGAAAATCAGAAGAAAATTTTTGTATATATATATATATAGCATATTATAGCACATAAACTTTAGGCATTTTTTAATTGAGTGATAAACAAGCAATGTGAAAAAAATCACAAATCCCTTTAGTTACAGTTCAACCATTCATCTTCCAACTTCAAAACAATTTGCATGCAATTTAATAAGAAAATGCAGCTTGCTTTTTTGCTACGTTTCCATGCGAGACTAATTTCAATTTTCTAAATTGTCAACAAATATTTTGCAGAAGTGCTAACAATTTTTTACTGTGGGCGCTTGAAGAGATCAAAATAGAGTTGTAGAAAGGATAAAACGTATAGCGCCACCACCCTGCAGCGGTAACCAGGGGAGTTAGAGCAATGGCTCGTTTGTACATATGTACGCATATTCCCAATCTAAATACATGTAAACTTGATAATTACA
>JAQGBH010001547.1:0-31510 GCA_034698265.1 Sminthurinus aureus | reverse complement strand
ATAAGTGTTCTGTTTTTGTTTCTTGATTGTGTTGCACATATCATCATAAACTAATAAAATGTAGCATGTATATAATAATATATATATATACAGTACAAGGCTATTCACATGGCTCTGTGTATTATTTTTACTCTATGATGGCAAGAGGAAAAGCTCTACAACTTTTTACCTTTTACATATTCTAATTTTTACCTATATCTATTAAAATATTATACCTTTCAAATTTTTGGAATCATAATTAAACGAGCAAAAGAGAAATGATTTGTTGAATCACAAAGTCAATGAAAATGGGCACGGCTTCTCGTTCAATTTTGTAAAATCCCCCAATTTTTATCCCCATTGGACGAATCGCCCTTGTTTTTCTTGCATATTCATCTCGCAGCCACTTGACCTTAAATCTTTGTGATTGGATCAAAATGTCCATTTTGAGTTGCCGACTTGCCGTTTCAATGTCAAAGGCCCGGTTGAAAAGGATAATGAAGAAGAGGATTGCATCTACAGACAGAGAGCCGTACAGAGCTGTGAAAATCGGCTCCTTTTTAAACAAGAGGAGTGCGCCAAAACCGCCACCGATTGCAAATTCCATGCAGATCAATTTTGTGAGGAATAGGACGGAAGAATAGCCCAAATTGAACAAACTTACTCGCAATTCTATCCTTTTGATCTTCTTTCCTACGTCCAATAGTCTCAGAGTAAGAAGATTTCTTTCATCGCTAAATTACGAATGGAGAAAAATGACACATGAATCAATTAGCTTTTTTTGTCCATTTAATATTTGATTAAAAACTGTACAAATTTTCCCAACTCCCAATTCTCAATTCACCTTAGTTCTTTGATCTGCCTTCGAATGCTGTGTCGAGTTGCGTGAATAAAGGATTGAACGACAAACACTTGAGCGTGTGCCGCAGCAAAGTAGAACAGAAATATGGTTAAATCCAGAAGGAGACACAACAACCAAATCGGCCAGGTCCGATTTTCGGCTGAAACACTCGAGATGAAAAAGACCGGCAGGTCCGGATCCAAAACATAAGCCGACGGAATAATCAACATCATCGGGTACAGAGCAAACGGAATGTAAATTGTTATCAACTCGTAAAAATTCTTCCCCTTGAGAAACGCAATTTGATTTCCAATTTTGGTTTGGATTTTTCCGCCTTTTGATTCCCTGAATTTACTCTTGTTCTCTGCTCACAATCAGAGGAAAATATAAAGCTGTTATGACTGTGCTAGACAAAAAAATACATGACTTTAAAAAGTGTCCAGTTTTTTGTACTTTATTTTTACCTTGCAAAACTACGAACAGCTCTCTAAAATTCTTGACCACCAGATCACTTTTGATGTCGAATGAAATTCTGGCACCAACAGCCACACTGATGATATTTCCCCACACAATTATGACCACCGGCAGGTGGTGCATTTTCTTATTTTCATCCGAAAAGAAAAGGGCTGCTAGGAAAGAGATGTAGAAAATGTGGGCGAGGCTGCAAAACTGCCACAATTTGAACAGGAAATTCCCCCAAAGACTTGTTTTCATTCTGATTTTTCCGCCCCTATCAAAATTGAAGGGAATTATCCCGGCGAACGAGGTAATTTGGAGAGCTACTAAATTGTACTTTAAATCTGACGGCACAAGCATCTTGAATCTTGTATCTAGAATCTTGAATCCGAGTTAATGGATAAAATACAGACCACAAATAATAATAATCCAAAGACAATGTTTGGTATTTGGAATTTGGAATTCGGACTACTCGGATGAAACTGTGCAAATAACGGCAAATTGACGGACGATACAACGACGCAATATGTTCAACGGTTCCCAGTTCTCTGTCCCAAGTTTTAATTGCCGTCGTCGTCCTCCGATTTTCCCGGAAGTTAGAAATGACAATGACAAGGACAACTTGATTGGATGTCGGACGTACTGGATGCTCAATTCTCAATACTCAATATTCATGAACCAATTAATCACGAATATTTGCACATGATGGCGGCATTAGTTATTCATTGAGCTTTTAGGCGATTAGGACGTCGAACGTTCGTCTTATTTTCGCTTCCGCATTTTACCTCCATTTTCCTCTCTCAGCTACTCTTAGTTAATTTCATGTGTCGTCATTCACAAAATAATCAATACACAATACGCAATCCACAACTCACAGCAAATCCTAAGGGAGGAACTCGAAAAAGGAGAAAAGTCCTAAAACCTACACTTTGTACCTTAAATCTGACGGCACAAGCATCTTGAATCTAGAATCTTGAATCTTGAATCTGGAATTTAGGTGAATTTTTCTAAAGAATTGAGAGATAATAGAAAAAATTTGGGTATTTGCAGAGCAAACTCTAACATAATATTTTTAAAATGTTCCCTGTACTCTGAAAAATAAGCGAATAAAACTTGGTGTTCCACCACTAGTTTTGCACAGCGCATGGAACATGAAATGTCGAATACAGAATGTAGAAATGAATAACTGACGAGGCAATTTAATCAATGCTCTTCCGTTCCTCGTCCAAATAAGTAATTTTGGTTCTTACGATATTTTCACGGAAGTAAACGTAGAAACGCTGGACGCTGGACAACAAGAACAAACGAGGCTCAAGACTCCCAATCGTAGTTACTAATTACTCGAGAACCATGAATTTTTAATAAACCTCAATTGATATGAAGGATATTAATTGAATTGCCTCGTGAATCGTGAATCGAGTCTACATTCAAATGCGGAAGCAACAGCAAAAGATAATTCAATCATTAGTTATTCATCCAGCTTTTTATTATATGACGGCGTTCAACTATTTTCCATTCCACATGTAGTTTTGTATTTTTGTATTTTCCTCCCTTTCTCCGGTCCGATTTCAGGGTTAATCATACACAAAACAATTAAACTGAATAGAATTACGATTGCTCCCCACACAAAATCCCACACTTTGCTTATTCCCTTTCTAAACCAAATCAAACCAAACCATGATTTTTAATGCTGTTTTTAAATTTGCTATTTTAGTACTAAAATAGCATTAAAATCCTCCTCAAGTCTTGAATCTTGAATCTTAAACTTTGAACTTTGAAATTCAAAGAAAACTGTTTAAAAGGAAAGAGGCGAGTCTGGATTCTGCATTCTAGTTTACAGGTAAATAATTCATGGCAAATAATTCAATTGCAATTGCAAATTAAAATGCATTTCTATGGAGAATGGAGAATGGAGAATGGAGAAGAGAAAAGGAAATGCAAGTGCATATGGGAATTTGTGAAAGATTTCACATGCAACTCAAAGGTCAATGTTCAAGCAGAGAGAGTGAATTAAATTTTCTTTTAAATACACGTTTCATGCAGCGTCATTTAAATGTAAAGGAGATGAAGCGCGAGTCTCCACATTTTATCTCGATCCTCGTTTCTGGATTTTGGATTCTGGATGCAGTTAATGTTTGAGGTTTGAGGTTTGAGTGTGTATGAAAAATGGAAATTGCATATTAATAAACGTTCCCTATTTGTATTTGTAATTGTAAATGGCGGAGGAGTGGCTCATTTCAAATTCCAGAGTCGAGCTTCAATCTCATGCAGAGTTTTTACTCTCGCTTCTCTTTTTGGCCTAAAATGTGCATTGTTGATTTACGATAACGACAAGGACAACTTTAGGTAAAATGTGTAATAAAACAACGTCGCTGTTACTCTTATTCTTAAAAGTTGTACATCTTTTCAACAGAAACAAGAAACAGGATTATTCTACAATAGGTTGTGGCAGAATCTCAGCTTAAATTCAGTGTAAAACACAGAACACAAAACACGCTTTTTAAATGCTACTAAATTACATTCAAACTGGACTCGACTGGACTGCGTTTCTTTAATTTGATGTAAATAAGCTAAAGTTTCGGCCGGATTGTACAAAAAAATGGTTTGTTTAAACTGGACCAAAACAATTAGCATTAAATTTGGGTAGAATTTGTACGGTGTAGTTCATAGTCTGTCCCATTTTCACCTCCACTCACTTGAATGTTGAATGAAAAGGAGAGGAAATTGAGATGAGAAACTCAATGCGGAGGCCTTTTAATTTCCTCTAGAGTCTAGAAATTAGAAACTAGAGACAGAATGAGATTTAACCAAAAAGAAGACGAAGAACAAGACGAAGGCGGAAGAGAGGACGCGGTTGCATTGTCTTTGCCTGTTTTTTTTGGGTACTTTTCTTGTTCTTCTTTTTATCAAAAGCGAAGCATGGACATGAGCTTAAATTCCAGGTTGAAAATTATCCCCTCTTTTCTCAAGTTCTTTTGGTTTCTCTTCTCAAGTTGTAGTGTAATTTGAAGATGATCCAGGTAAATGAAAACCTACAAGTTGAAACCAACTGCATTCAATCCAGCAACAACTTACAACTCTAAAGGTACAACTTTGGATACGTGAAACAGGGGAAAAGGATACGAGGAATTTTGAACCCACCCCAACAAGATTTTTGTTGCTCCTCATTTTTCATTGTGCTTTTCCAGCTGACGAAGTCATAAAAATCCAGAGACCATTTATTTCCAGTTTTGAGTGCACACGAAAAGGAGAAGGAGTTTGAAGGATGACGATGGAATCTCGATACTCGGTCATCCGTCGCACGGAGCCCCGTTAACAATCACGTTAACGAAACTTATACACACTCACAAACTACAAGATTATCACTGTCTCCCCACTCTCTCCCTTCTCTTCTTTATTCTTTAGTCCCATGTTTGCTCCGAGGTTCGAGGACAAATTAGAGAATGTGAATGGACATGGAAATTGAAAGTGTAGAGTACAAATCCCGAGACTCGAGACTTGAGACTTGAGACTTGAGACTCGAAACTCGAAGCTGGAGAAAAAGACCAAAGGTCCTTGAAACTTGGATACAAACAGAAAAGAGGAGAGCAGAAGAGACAAGACGAGATTAGACGAGATAAACAAATGTGTGAGATGTGGACCCTTAAAAAATAAAAAGGAAGAAAGAGGAACGGTTAGAGAAATGTGAAAAAAGACGGTTCTTGTAGTTGTTGCAGTTGGTTATGAGATGATGAGGAAGATAAACATGTGGACTTGAGTTTCTCCCTTGGTTTTCCATTTTGTGCTGGTTTTGGTTGTGTTTTGGTGGTGGTGAGTCCTGGGATGATTTAACGTGCTCTCTCAAAAATGGTCCTGTTAATCTTAATGTGAATGTTAAACGGGCAGAGGGCTGAAAGAGAGGAGTAAATGGGATATATTGTATTTTGTGCCCTGCTGTGGGCACACGATCCTCTGCTCCTGCTGATCATTTCCACCAGAATCCACAATCCAGACTCCCTTCATTTCATCCCTTTCTCTCTTTTCTCTCTTTTCTGTCCGAATTATTACATGTGATTATCAGAAAATGGTGATTCTCTTTACTCGTTCTCGTTCTCGTTCCTTCGTTGGTTCGTTGGCTGGTTTATTGTCTGGCTGGTCCCTTCATCTCTTCATCTCATCTCGTCCCTTCCCTTTCATTCCCTTCACATTACTTCACTTCACTCCTCTTCCATCATTTCATTTCACTTCTCTCCTTGACACTACAAACTAAACTACACTACACTGAATATGTAGGATATCACGCATATGCGTAGCATGTAGATGCGTATGCTTCTTTTATCGCGCTTCTCCATTGTTTATTTATAGGAGAAGAAGAGGAGACTTGGCTGTTGGATGAAGGGCCCTCTTCTACTTCTATCTCTACATATTCTATATTCTTGACTCACATTCCTCTCACTTTCTTGGGATAGGCCTTTTCCCTGTTCTCTGCTCTCTTCGTCCTTTTTAATGCACGTCGTGTGAAGAGTAAAGAGTAAAGAGTCTTTTTATTACTACGACTGCAAGACTGGAAAAAGAGCCAACAAGAAAAGAGAAGAAAAGAGAAGAGTTGTTATCTCCATTTTTATTTGAACAGTACATATTTTTATCTCTCTCGAGTCTCGATGCTCAGTCCACTTCTTCTCAAATGAAACCGGGTTTTTTCTCACAAATGTAACGTTTAAACGTGTACCATTTAGAATGCAGAGAAGGAGAAGAAGAAAAAGAAAGAGACGTGACCACAGCAGACAGTAAATGTGGATGAAAATGTGGAAGACCATCTGTTTCAGTTTCTCTTTGGTTCGGTTTGGTTGAACTGGACTGGACAATTTAAGCAAATGGTTACAAATATTCAAGCGTAATTTGGATGTGGACATGTGGATTTGACTGGGAGGTTTGTTTATGGAAAATACACTTTTGAAGCTCATATCTTCTTCCTTCTTCATTCATTTTGAATAAAGTAATTGTCATTGTCATTGTCATTTCTACAGATACTTTCTGCTCATTTCTCGGGATTCGGATGAATTTGATTAATGTTTACGCAAGTACTTGGGCAATTGACAATTAAGAATTGAGTTTGTTTCTCCCGCTAATTTTTACAAGGGAAGAAATGTCAATTTTTTATGCCCAGGGAAATTAAATTACATCAACTCGATTCGAGTCTCGAGTCGAGAGTCGAGAGGATTTGCAGCATCTGCTTTGGATTTCATAGGAATTGTTTTGCCTTCAGAATTTTGAACTTGAAAGCAAAAAAACGTTGACTTTTATGCATGGAATTAAATGGTGGAATTTGGAATAGCTTAAATTCAAAACGGGAGTTTGAGGGTGGGATTTGACATCCATAAATGGGATTTGTGATTTTTATCATCGTATTTATTTATTTATTCCCGCTCCACGATACAGCTTCACATGTTCATGTTTTTCAATATTCAATACTCAAAACTCAATTGTAAAGTTATTGTAAAGTGTGGCTCAAAACTCTCACTCAAAAGGAAAGAGATGGGCCGAGCTGATTTTCAGATTTTAATAGGATTTCACAATTGATTTTGATTTTTGATTTTATCACCGTTGAATCAACTTTTTAAAATCCTGCTGGTTCGGATTTCGGACCCGTTTGATTCATTGTAAATTGTGAGCAAGATTATCACTTCAAAAGTCACCGTGGCCGTTAAATGATTTTATAATTGATCAATGAGACTTGAGACTTGTGACTTGCATTTTGTCTCTCCCAACTACACACAGTTTCAAAATCCATCTGCAATATTCCTGCATTGACAAGGGATCAATTCTAAATGCACGTCAACTCGGAGTACAACAAGGAACAAAGGTGCGGAAAGGAATGGATAAATGAGCGACTGAATGGATTCATTGACGATATCTTTCGTGAATTGAATTGATTGGAATGGAAGCAACAATTTTCTGACTCGATTCATGATTCATGATTCATAAACAGATGATAAATGCTCACCTTCAAAAAATCCGAGTGTCCGGTGTTCTAAAGTTTGAATCACATTTAATTTCTAATTTCTTATGAACAAGGAATATTTGAATCAGTTTCTGAAAGGATGCGCTCTTTTGGGACTCACTTGTGAGTGATTATTTTTTCCTCCAAACTGCAAGCCAAACTTGTCAACATGTGTGAATTAAAATTAGTCAGCGTGCTCAAATTCACTTGACCTTTGACTTTTGTCTTTTGACTTTTGTTTTTAGTCTGGAATGGAGTTTTTGCCGGGGGGGGGGATGAAATTTGTCTCCTTCCACCTGATTCTGGCTCTGGAGCTTGTCCAGGGGAAAAAACAAATGGCACTCCCAGCTCAAAATTTCATTATTCAACAGAGCTTATGCGATGCATCCAGTTTCCACATTCCGGTTGCGGGGGCAACCAAAATAATTTCGCCACACTTGGCCAGTGCAACGCGGAATGCGGACATTTAGGCAAGTAAATTTTACTAATTGTTCTTCTTTTACTGACACATTAGCTCATTATTTTAGCTCCTGCTTGTGATGATTAATATTGACACTGATATTGATTTTTCTATGCTACACCTTGCTATTTCTATCCCTCCCGCAGCTTCAAAACGCTTGGTTGAAATCGGACAGAGAATAAAAGAGTTGAGTGCGGTTGGGAAATGCTGGTATAAAAACCAAGTGTTAGAAGCTGAAACTGCAGCTCCGAACGACGAATGTCAAAATTTTTACTATTGCAAAAAAGGTGGGGGTAAGTTGGAATTTGGAATCATATCAAATCCAATAAAATGGCATCTAATTTGTCCATTAGTTTTTAAACCACATTGATGCTGATGTCATTGCCGTTTCAGTGCTTGTTTATGATACGGGTCGTTGCGATGTGATGAATTCCGAAGAAGCCCCTGATGAGGACGAAAGTGTTACCAAACCGCCCAAAGTCTACATAAAGACGATCAAAGAGTGTTGTGGTTCGTATAGGCCGCAAGCGGAAGTGGACAAAATGCACAAGTGCAAACTGGACGGACAGGAATTTGTGGAAGATCAGGAATTTGAGCAACAACATTTCCCATGTTTACAATGCATATGCACCAAAAACTTTACGGGTAAATAATAAATTTTTCCATACTTTCCTCTTTTTAATTTTCCAGCCAGTCGAAACACTTTGCATAATTTTCCCCCCGCAAATTCCCATTTCAATTTTTCACAAAAACTCAAAACTCCAAATTCAAAACTCAAAACTCAAACGGGATGACTTTAAAAACTTCAAGTTTCAATTGAAAAGTGTTTTATTTTTTAAATTCTCGTAGGAACTCTGTCCACGGCTGACTGTAAAAGCAGAAAATGTGATGAATTTCGAGGAGAAGAATTTAATCAACTGATGCTGAAAGGGTGTGAACCGGCGTATGAAAAGGTCACAGACTGTTGTCCCACATCACACAATCAAATCCCATGGAAATGCCCCAAAATAAAAAAAAATCCACTAAACTTCCGACTTCCGACTTTGGACTTTTCTTGTTTTCATAATCCGTAATTGGAAATCCACAGGTGAAAATTCAAAGAGGTTTCATTTTTATATCCCATCAAAATTTCACAATCTAAGAAACTGATAAAATCAAAAATCAAAAAGACTTTGTCGTTTTTGAAAAATTCACACACTTGACATTTGACATTTGACATTCTGCTGTTGTTGCTCAAAATCCAAAATCTATTTTTATGCAGTGGCAAGTGTGATAAAAAATGCATTTCAAGTCGGAATTTTGAATGCATCAACAATCAACAGACAAACGTAAGGAAATGAGTGAATGAATGGATTCATTGACAATCTCCGTCTTGAATAGAATTGAATTAAACTGAACTGAACTGAATGGATACAACAATTTTCTGATCCAACTTGAAACTTCAAGTCATCCATAATTCGTAATCAGGTCATAAATAGACGATTATTTTTTCGTCTTCAAAAATCCTCGCCATTTTTCAGTTTCCATCCCATTTACAATAAAATTTCCAACTTTTAATGAACAAGAAATATTTGAATCAGCTTTTGAAAGGATGCGCTCTCTTGGGGCTGACTTGTGAGTGGCTAATTTTTCTACTTTGGATTTTTTTCAGTCGCTTTGAGCAATTGTTGTACAAATTAGAAATTAGTAAGAAAAGATTAAATTATCTTGATTTGTCGTTTTCAGTCTGGACTGGAGTTTGGGCCGGGGGAGATGAAATTTGTCTCCTTTCACCTGATTCTGGTTCTGGAAATTGTCCCGGACAAAAAACAAATGGCACTCCCAGCTCAAAATTTCATTATTCAACAGACATTATGAGATGCATCCAGTTTCCACATTCCGGTTGCGGGGGCAACCAAAATAATTTCGCCACACTCCAAGAGTGCAACGCCAAATGCGGACATTTGGGTAACCATTCCTTAATTGACTTTTATTATTTAACTCAAAACTAGCTCAATATTTTAACTCCTGTTTTTGATTATTATTGATTTTTCTGACTCGGACAGCTTCAAAGCAGTTTCGTGAAATCGGACAGAAGATAAAGGAGTTGAGTGCGGTGAAAAAGTGCTTGTATAATAACAAAGTGTTTGAAGAGGACGCCACAGTTTCACCTTGTAATAACTGTCTTTGCACCGAAGACGGCTGTGAGTGTTGAAATTGGAATTTTTGAATAAATTTTGAAGTTGACCCTCAAAATAATTTTTAATTTTTAATTTTAATTTATCATTCCAATGCGGCGTGATTCTGTGATTCTGTTTCAGCATTGCGCTGTCCCGCGGACGGTGGTTGTGGAGGTTATGGTGGTTCCTCTGAAGAAAAAGACAAAAAAACAAAGCCGCCGTGTGTGGACATACAGAAGGCAGGCAAATGTTGCTCCGAGTGCATCCTTAAAACAGAGGTGGACAAAATGTTCAAGTGTAAATACGACGGAGCGGAATTTGTCGAGGAGCAGGTTTTTTATCCCAAAAATTTCCCTTGTTTACATTGCACATGCACCAAAAACTTTACCGGTAATTTCCCCCACTTTCTACTTTCTACGTCTCTTTAATTTTTCACCCACACTATAAATATTTTTACAGTTTTTACCTCAAAATTGTCACCAAAATTCCAATGGGATGAGTTGAAAAACTTGAAGTTTTACTTGAAACGTGTTTTTTCTTAATGATTGCAGGAACTTTGTCCATGGCCGACTGCCAAACGCAAGAGTGTCATTTTCTGTCCGGGAACAAGTTTAATAAACTGATGCTGGACGGATGTGAGCCGGTGTATGAAAAGCTGGAGGACTGCTGTCCTGCATATTACGATCAAGTCCCTTGGAAATGCCCCAATTCAAAGCCAAAAAAATAAAAACATGAATAAAAACGATAGTGTCCTTTTTAAAAATCCCGCCAGACCAGACGTCGAAACATGGAAAGTTTTTGTCAGGGGCTTCTTTATTTTATTTCATTCCCGCATCAAAATCTGGGAACAGGATTCTGCTCCATTTCCGGCCGAAAAAGTCAGGATGGCCAACAGAATTATGGTGGATTCGGCTAATTTCGCCTGGATTTTCCGGGGACCTAGCCAAATTTGGGCGAGTAAGCTGCTTTTTTCAGCCGAAAATTGAGCGAAAGCTCGGGGGCCAAAATCTAGAAAACCCAACAGAATTCGCCGTGGATTTTTGATGCGGGTTATAGATTCTAGATTCTAGATTCTAGTTTGTTGTACGAGAGAAGCCCCTTGTGGATTTTGTGTGGATGTTTAATGAGGATCGTAAATAAATGAGTCGTTTTCACTCCAACAACCCACAATCGCCGTAATTACAACACAAAACACAAGCTCCTCCGCTTCAATTCAAAATGCAATATGCACCCAGCTCAAATTTCTCCGTCTCATCATCACCGTCATTACGACTGCATCAGCATCCTCTTTGTCCTCATATTCCAAAGCCCACGGACCATGCACAAATATCATAAAAAAGTCGTATAACTTTGTCTCAGCTCTCAGCTCTTAACATTTTCTCTGCATTCTGCATTCAAAAACGCAGACGACAGCACAAAGCCAGTCGATTCATTCATTTCCAGTTTGAGTACTCATTAACGTTTTTATAACAAACCAAGATGCATTTTTATCACCAGAAATACCACACAAAATGACATCAAAATCAAGTAAAACTTGGTAATAATTTCAAATAAATTCAAAGACGCAGTTTTAATCACATCAAACTGGATTTTAAACCAATACTACAAAAACATTACTGAGAACAGCAGAAAAGACACGAGAAATTGTAGAATTTTTGTCTGTGTTTTCTCAATTTTTACACGTATGGAAAATGACGCGTCGACCGGATGTCGAGAGTCGAGAGTTGAGTCAAATCAGTCACTTTTGAGACAAACCGTGCAAAAATGGCAAGGGAAATTGGAAATTGGCATGGAAAATTGCATAATGACAGACTCGGCACTTTTCTCAACAGCTCACCATTCCGCAGCCGTTTATTTATAGTTTAGACTTGAGACTTCAGACTGACGATTGAGAAACGAAGACGGCAATCCAATCGGCAATAAAATAAATGTTGCCGTCCGTTTGTTTTTCTACATGTGTAATTTTTCCCCAATAATTATTTACTTGTAGCTTTTAGACTGCCAATTGACGATTGCAAATTTCAAATTGCCAGCTCAAATTGCTTGCCAATTCAAATCCAAATTCATCCTTCGTCTGCTTTAACTCAAGTCTCAAGTCTCAAAGCTCAAAGTGGCGGCTTCTGTTTTCTGTTTTGCTTTGTTTTGTTTTGTGCACGTACTAATATTTTGGATCGGAGGATAAACAGAAAATATTTACGGATTTCAAATGCCAAGTGATCATTTCCTGTCCATTTCTCGACTTTTCTTGGAACGTGGATATTTTGTTTACGGAGGAATATTTCACGCTGTTATGATTTCTTGATTTCACTTATTTATTTGTCTTGTTCGTTTTCCCATATCAATTTCAATTTTACTGCATTACGCATCCATTCAACATTCAACACTGCACAGAGAACAGAGAACAGACGTGTTTTCTTTGAATTCTCATTTCATTCTGCTGGCTTTGGCTCCGACTTTTGTGTGAGTGAGTAATGCGAATTTCCCGTGATAATGATGATTTCAATTGCACAATAAATAATAATCATGGGAGCGCCTGCTGTTTCACTCGGAGTAAAATATGAATGGAATCAGAAACAGAACCAGAAAAAAGCCAGACGGCGAATGGGTCATTTTATTTACCTCCTTTTCAGTTCTCATTTCTTTTGCTTTGTTTTTTGTTTTAAGTCTGGACAAAATGTAAAACTCATCTGATCATTTTTCATACCCTCAAAATATGAGTAAAACTCCCCCGTCACCCGTCTAAAATTACTCCGGTTTTCACAGGGTAAAACAAAGAGGGTTTGTTTTTGTTTTTGTTTCGCTCCTCCGCTCTTCTCCTTGTTGATGTTGTTGCTGGTATAGA
Organism: Sminthurinus aureus; assembly: GCA_034698265.1. Taxonomy (NCBI): domain Eukaryota; kingdom Metazoa; phylum Arthropoda; class Collembola; order Symphypleona; family Katiannidae; genus Sminthurinus; species Sminthurinus aureus. Next base: position 18,793 of record JAQGBH010001547.1, on the reverse strand, counting down.
AATGAATTTAGTTAATGATTTCCCATTTTCATTTGTTACCCGGCTGTCACTTCAACTCCCAACTCAACTCAAGAGTTGCAACTCACTCCACCGAACCGAATTCACCAGGAAATTGAACACAACTGACATCACTCTTCATGTTCGTCTGGTCACTTTTCACTTTTACCATTAACTTTCATCATTAACTTTTAACACGTCACTAAATGGATTTTCAAACACACCGTAAACACGACACGTTTCAAGTTGATGAGCGCAAAGCATGAAAAATGAGAATGAAAACAAAATATGCACTATTTTTAAGGATCTTGAAAAAAATTTTCTGATAATTATGAATTATGCTTTCAAATTATGAACACATTTAGCTACTTTTGAAATTTTGAAATTTTGAACTTTCTTTTGATTTCTCCCACGAAACGTGAATTTCCAAGACAAAGATCAAAAATGTCCTTACCTGAAAAACAACAAGAAAAAAATCAATTAATTAGCTTAAACGAGAAAAGATGGCCCGAAAAATGTTCATTAAGACCACAATAAAATTGTACAATGGGAAATTAAGTGTCATTTTCGTCCCGAGAGATAAAAATCTACATTCAATAAATACACAAAATACAAATATCTGCTGCTAATAAAACTGTAAAGTGGAAAGTGAAAGTGGAGTCATTAGAAAAGAGAGACAAAGGACAAGCGACAGTTGTCATTTAAATTAAGATTGACATTGAATAAATTTGTAAATAGATCCGAGACTTGTAAATCCGGAGCGGTGAAAAGCATAGAAAAAGAGAAAACGAGAAAAAGAGAAAAAGTGGTGGATTTTGACTCTGATAAAACAAAGAGAGAGGAGATTAGTCTTCATTTTCCCTTGTGCTCCGCATATCAATGAGCTCAGCTCAGCGGATTTCCAGGTAGTTTTTTCCTGGAACTTGAACTTGTTCCCCAGCACAACAAAACACAGAACAGAACAGACTTTAGATTTGTTTAGCTTTTAGCCTTTTGGCTTTGGCCTCATGCGTTTTATGTGTTGTGTGTTGTGAGGTGAATTTAAAATGAGATGAGTGGATTTTGTAGATTGTAATCTGACTCTGAATCGGAGTAGCTTGGAGCAAGAAAACAATCATCTCAATTATACACTTTGAAAAGGAGCAACAAAAGGATTCACATTTGAGATTTGAGACGGACCGCCAAACTCATTAAACCTCATCTGCGATCATTCCACGGACATTAGACGACACTCGATCCACAATCAAATTCAAGTTCAACTTGAAGGTAAACATTGGAAATTCAAAACCCAAGGCAAAATCCCCGGACCATTTTTATTCTCTTCCTCCTTCGATTCTTGATCGTTGCAAATAACAAATCTCTACGCATTTTTGGTTTTTATCCAGCGTCTAGCTTACACACAGCACAACAAAAAATATGTAAAATTGAGGAGTGAAAAATGGACAGATTTTTTAAATGCGAGAAGTTTGATTTCGTTCTCATGAAAATCGTGCACTTTTTTCACCACGGTTTAAAATTTGTTGCAGAATGGACGATGCGGGCAGTTTCTAGTTTGTAGTTTTGAGTTTTGAGCTTGACTTGTAATTTATTGCTACGCATCTCCACGCACAATTACAAACTGGAGGAAGATGAGCAGAAAACTCGTGTTTTCAAGTGGAGAAGAGAAAAGTGGAGTGAAAACATGACAAATTATACACAAATGCACAAAAAGTGGATTTGAATTTACGAGCCTCGAGTTTCCAGTTTCTAGTTTGTGGATTTACGACACACATGATTTTTTGTGGAGAATTTGGGAAATTGGGAAAGTGGGAAAATTCCATTCAGTTTTTCTCCGTTCCATTCAGATTTAAATTCAGATTTTTTTCCCATATGTGAAAATTTACATACTGAGAAAATTTACATGTTAATGAATTGCTCCAAAGTAATTAATTAATCAAAACTGAACTGATTTGAGTATGAGACTTTTACATGATGAATCGAGATTGAGAACGAGGTGAAAAAAATAGCTCATCAACTTGAAGCTTGAAACTTGAAACTTGATCAGTTTCAACTTGAGTTTCCTGTTAAAATTCCAAAGGAGAATTTTATGTCTGAGCTTCCCAATTTTTATTTACACTATCTAATTCCAGTTTTAACATGAACAGAGAAAAGGAGTTACAACTTGAGGAGCTTCCAATAAGCACAAAATTGCCACAGACCAAACCAATGGAAAAAAACACCAAAAACCAAACAACGACAAAACTCCAAACTCAAATCTCAAATTGCGAGTAATCGAGCACAAAAGTTGATTTTGATTACGAAAAAAGATTTGGCTCTGAGTGGTTTTTTCAATGAAATTGTCCCGCGTATTTCAAGATTTTGGATTATCCATGATCCTCGAGACTTGAGAGTCGAACGTGTTGTAATCTGTAAGACGGTCGTAAAATTGAGAATTTAGAAACGTGTGGTGAAAAGTATACCGAATTTACACACACGCTCAACATAATTCAACCAACGGAAAAAAATCCATATCAACTTTTAAAAATGCAGAATAGAGAATAAAAGATGCGAGACTCGTAAAATAGGGCAAAAAATTTATACTTCTCCTTTCAAAATTTCCAACTCTTGGAGTTGTTTTCTTTTTATCAAGACGCTAGACTCAAGCGTCAAGAGTTGAAAAACAGGAAAGAAATCAGAAATGTAGAGTTTTGCCTTGCTTAATTTTTGATAGACATACTTTTTCCGTTTCTTGTCCAGATTATCTCTATTGTAAAGTGGAGCAAAGAGGAGTAAAAGTTTTTGTTGATTGGTTTTTCATGATTTACAATGTACAGAAAATATAGTTTTAGTCCTGAATCAAGAATCAAGATGCTTCCATAATCATCAAGCGGGATTTTCCTTGTTTAAATAAATGATAATTTCCAACCAGTGTTACTCGTTGGAATTGCATCAAAGACGAAACAGTCCAGTGTTTTTTGAGTGAAATGGATCCGTCATAAATATATCATTCAAAAGTAGAAACAAAAGAATGTGGAATAAACTTCAACGCATAATAATGATCAACTTCCGGCGAGTCAAGCTGTGCGTCTTCCTCCACCTTCATCATTCTTCTTCGCCATCATCATTTCCATTTTCATTTCTATTTCCATTTGCACGTGACTCAAAGTCCAGTTTTTGTTATGTTTAGAGTTTTACATTTGTGGTCTACCACTCGCAATACAAATCCAAATCCACTCAACTCCACTCCCAAAGCCTCTACTGGACATATTCCTTTGTTTTTTCATTCATCCGGTCACTTCTCCTTTAGTAAATAAAAGCCATAGCAACCAATTTCTTTACGGAGTAAACAATGCAATTTTGCAACGACAGGCTGGTTCAATAAATCTTCTTTCCATAAAATTCGTATCCGATGGCATCATTCTGTGCTTCACGCTCTTGCTTTATGGCTATTATTTGGGCTAAAAGAAATGAATATTACTCTGGCTAAGAAAAATGGCTATAATTCTGGCCAAGAGAAATCGCTATTACTCTGGCTAAGACAAATGGCTATTACTCTGGCTAAGAAAAATGGCTATAATTCTGGCCAAGAAAAATGGCTATTACATTTGCTAAGAAAAATGGCTATAATTTTGGCTAAGGGAAATGGCTACTACTCTGGCTAAGAGAAATGGCTACTACTCTGGCTAAGAGAAATAGCTATAATTCTGGCTAAGAGAAATGGTTATTATTTGGCTAAGAGAAATAGCTATTATTCTGGCGAAGGTAAAAAGATATTATATTTGCAAAATTTTTTGATCACCGAATACAGATTTTAAAGACATTTTGTGTTTTACCGTGATTTGACGGGCGTTTTACTTGTACGGATAAAAAGAGCATCCTTTGCCAAAACTCTGTACAAGCTTCAAAACACTCCCATTATGCTTTTAAAACTTGTAATCAACACACACGAATCCGTCCGATAAAACCAAAATTAAAAACGGTTCAAGTTCATTTAAAATGTTAAATGTTTGTTCGTGTTTTTAAAACCTGATTTTTAACGTGGCGGAATGATGACGCAAATTGCCCATCTGAATACGAAAAACAACCGTAAACTTGCACACAGCAAAGCATGCAATGTCAATGCAGGATTTTACCACTAGACAAAAACTTTTCCCAGTTGTCCAGCTTGACACTGAAACTGCAAATTATAAAGTAACGATAGACTTTTTAAATAAAACGCAGTAGACAAGAAATTTCGTGTTGAGAGTTTCACTTGAACATCGACGACAATCGACCAGTTTATCACAGTTTATCACAGCAAACTCCAAACTTTTTACACTGAATTGTACAACCGAGTTGTAGATTGCGTGTTTGAAAAAGGGACAAAAAATAACTTTCCTTGCTGATTTGATCGTGGTTGACTGGAAAATTTGATAAAAAATGTCAGATGGCATTTGAAAACCTTGAGATTGAGATGAAGATAAAATTAAATAAAACGGAATTACGGAGTAAAATCGTTATATTTGTTCCAAATCTGCTCGTCTGCTATTTTCTTGTGGATTTTTCGTCGTAAATTCTAAATTTTGTCAATTGTTTTAAAGGAATAAATATGAAAAAAATGTTTTTTACGAATTTCGTATTTTTCTGCCTTTTGACTGGTGTAAAAAGAGCAGAAGCAGAAAAGCAAAGGAAAGGGTACGGAGAGAAAAATGGGCTACTTTTTGAGAATCTTGAGGACTGGATCGAAAACTTTTCAGACTGCTCCATTCACATTATCGAAGGCCCTGAAACCCACACGCCCACCCGCCTGGATAAAGAAAACTCGCTTCTTTTCAACATTCAGTTTAAAACTCCGCTCAGATTGACCAACTTGAAAAATGACCCTTTCAAAAATTACCCGTTTATTGAGAATGTTATGGGCGAAAAGAGCGCGGAAAACATGACAGTTTTGGAATTTTTCGAAGCGTTTGAGAAAAAAGCAAATTCTTTCGAACTTGAATCATTTCATCCCTGCACAGCGGCTCTTTTCCTCAACTTTCAACAGTTAATAGAGGTCACCACGGTCCTGTCACTGTGCATGAGCAGTTCAATGACCCTTGACCACAACAGCGAGAAGCATGTCCACATCCTCCTTCCCGAAGACCACACAATCTCCACACTAGCCAACTTTCAATCCTTCTACAAGAGCGCGGGCTATGTTGATAATTTGGACTGGTCTCGACTCCTTTTCCTGCTTTTCACACCTGGAAAAAGTCCGTTTCCGGTTCCGGTTCCGGTTTTTGAACCGCACTTGGCCGTAATGATCTGCTTCATCTGCAGAAACCAGTTTCCCGCAATATTATATGGAGTGCCGCCGCCTGGCGCAGTTGGGATTCAAGTTGGGACCCCCTTTCGAGAGATCGTCGAGCTGATGTGGACGTTGGTAATGTCACGCGTGGGTTACATTACAAACGGAGAGGTCAATTTGGTAGAAGCATTTTTTTCCGGTGTGGATCCAGACGTTCAAAAGAGGTCAAAATTGTACCAGACCAACCCAGTTCACATCATTTTCAACGAAGTCTCCAACAAGCTGAACAATGAAACGGTGGTCACGAAAGGAGGAGGTATGGACGAAAACGGGAACCTTTGGTTCGCCAATAACAGCGAACCAAAGATTTCTTTCCGCGTTACGATAATGACAATCGCATTTACTGCGTTTGTCCCCACGAGACGGGATTCCTTCAATTTTGTGACCTTCAGCAGAAAAGATGGCGACTTTGACCTTCGAGTCTATCTGCACCCATTTGGCGGGAGGTTGTGGCTGTTGATCGTCTTTACAAATTGTTCCCTTTGTTTTCTCCTCTCTCTGCTCATTTTCTACCAAAAAGGTCAAACACTGAAGAGGCGCAAACTGCCAAATGTCATTGTGACCTTGAGCGGTCAAATGCTGGAGGCCGTGCTGATGGTTTTTGCTGTCTATTTCGAGTCTGGTTCCATTTTTCAAAGCAAAGATTCAGAAGAAGAAATAGAAACCAAATTCGGTCAAGGTCAAGGTCAAGGTCAACGCGTCTTTTGGAAACCTGACCTCGGGTCAACAACTAGTCCAAAGCTACGAGGCACGTGGACCAAGATAATATACCGGCTGCTCTGCGCCCTCTTGATCATTCCCTCGATAATCTTCACAAACTCTTATCGCGGGATGCTGACGGCAGATGTCGCTGCGCCCTACCGAAAAATGACCTATGACACTTTCGAAGAGCTGGAAGCGGACGGATTTGTCCTTTATGGTGCCCTTGTACCGGAAATAGAAGTCTTCAGATCAAACGTTTCTTGGTGGGACTCGGTGATGGCAACTAAGCCGTGGACAGGGAACGCGGAAGCCGCCATATATGCTTACAATGACACCAAAATGAATGGCTGGAAGCTCAATTTTTTTACTACCTTTGGAATGCACAGCTGCATGAGCTTCGTAAACAGAATTTTCAGCCACGGCCCAGGTTGGTCCAAGTCCATCTTTTATCGAGATAAAGGAGACGACAAAATCTGGAAACTGTTGCATATGATGGAGGACTACCCGCTGTCCTTTCCTTTCTCAACGGTAGAGGGCTTCATCACCGACCCAACTCGAAAAACAGCACTAGTTGACACCAACAAGAATTTGGACAAACTCGTCATCAGCCTCGACCTGCTTGGATTCCGTTTTGCAAAGGGGAGTGAATCTCTGTTAGAGGAAAACGTCGGCTGGTGGTTCAAGAAGGATTTCCTGGGTGGCGCCCTCTTACAAAAGTTTATCACAAGAGGATTTGTCACCACCGGAATCCAGAATTGGCTCGAAAAATGGCACGAGCCGAAACAGGCAGAAAGGGATCTCAACAAATATGGCGAAGGCGATGAGGAAGGGCGAGAGACAAAAGAGGGACAAAAAACATTATCCTTGAGGTCAAACTTGATTCAGGGGCTGTTCATCATATTTTGCCTTTTGACCGGATTCAACCTCATGATTTTTGCCGTTGAATTCCTCTTTTACACAAGCGGACAGAGGTCACTTCGGTTCAAAACCACAACATTTTTGAGTTGAATTTATTTTGTTTTGTGTCTTGTGTCTTGTGGGTTATTTTATCTGCCGAATAAAAATTATTATTTTAACCAAACCATTTCATGATTTTTCTTACTCATTTTTTACATTAAAAAACAGCAAACGGTTCATGTTAAAATGCGAAGACTTTTACACACAAAATTCATGAGACATGATCAATGATCAAGTCTTTACAGGTTTGTTAAACATGGCGTTGACATTTCCTTCCACATAAAACTGGAAAAGAAGGTAAAAAGGTCATAAATTTTTTTAAAAGCACCACGCAGCATCGCACCGCGCTGTACTGCCAAGCTAATTTGTTTCGTGTGTGGAGTCTGGAGTCTGGAGTGTGGGGTGTGGAGAAAAATGAAAAGTCAAGGTATATTTTTATTTTAGTTTTTTTCACCCTTTTCTCCCTTCCAGTTTTATGCAGCGTGTCCTTTGTCCTTTAAAAGGATGAGGAGAATGGAGAATGGAGACATTTGAAAAGTGCACTTTTTCTTATTACTATGCACAAAATGTGCAACACAGATTACAGATTACGCACAAAACAGAATGCACTATACAGGCAAACGCACGGTGAAAGAAAAGAAAAGTCTTTTGAAACGAGATCTAGATGCCACAGAAAGACAGAAAGACAGTGTCAGTTGACAGTTGACAGTGCAAATAGGATTTTTATACACTAAACTCTGACGATGCACAAAGGACAAAGGACAAAGCAGAAAGAGGAGCTAAATCCCTAATAATAAAATTCAATGTATTCCCCATTCAGCATTCAATAGTCACCGTACAGTTTAAATCCTCCAGAAAAAAACTACAGGTTTTAGGTGGTGTCTGGCCTGTGGAATACAAAACAGAAATGGAGGACAAAGTACAAAGTTTCGTGTAATCCGCGCTCCTCGCACAATCGACAAGGGAAGATGCATAAAAAATGTCCGTGTAAATACTAAACGCACATTTATTTTCTACGTGGATTTTTCTCCTCTCGCCTTTTTCACATCTCAGAGTTTCAGTTTTGAGACTGTTCGCCGTTCAGGTTGATTGTTGAAGGGTGAAAAGTTTTGTCTATTAAACCCGTTTTAATTTCATTTTTATTATGATTGTCCTTTCAATAGAATCTCTTTTCTTTTCTTTTCTTTTCCTTTCTTTTCTTCTGGGCTGTGAATGGAATCAGAATCGAAATCGGATTTGTACGGTGTGGTGCGGTGAGTGAATAAAATGTAATGTAATGTAATGAGTTGAATCTTGAATCTCGGTTTGAATTTTGAATTTTGAGCTCCTGAATTTTTCAGTGGACTTTGACGCGTAATTGGAGAAAAAACGGAATGTAAATCACACTTTGTATTTGTATTTTGTGTTGTGTATTGTGTAGTTTCTCTGTGTAATCGGCAGAGATTTACAGTCTACTGTCTAAAGTCTACAGTCTAAAGTCTAGAATTGAGAGTTTAGAGTTTGTGAAAAAAATCCACTGAATAAATTATCCCTTTTCCCTCTCTTTTTTGTCATCACCAGCACCAGCGCCAGCGCCAAGAAGAGACGACGACGAACCACAATGCACTTTTCTCATTTACTCTGTTATTTATTCATTTATTCACTACTCACAACCCACAGCTCACAGCTTACAAGTTGAAGCGTAGATAACCGAATGCGATGTGAATGGCGAATACAAATCCACAGACAAAATTGAGTCATATAAAAACAACATTGTGGATTTTCAAAGTAAGAGAAAAGTTTTTATTAGCTGGATAAAAATCCTTTACAATTTTGTACTCAAAGGTTTACATTTTATTAAGCTCTAGGACAATGTGAATTCGGTTGTAATTGATTCAATATTCAATATTCAATACTCAATACTCAAGCCATCATCAAATGTTCATATCAATTTTGCATTTAAAAATCATCTGGATTTTTTCACTTGCAACTCCAATTGCACCGTCATTCTTATTCTTGTTGCAATCGTCATTGTCATTCAGCACTTGAAATTGAAAATTGAAATCCTGAGTAAGTGAATTGAAACGGAAAGAAAAGAAAAGAACCGGCCGCACCCAGCATTTTTTTCACTTTCATATATAAGAGCATAAAAAATACTGAAAGAGAAAAAGAGAAAACGCGTCATGCTCAAATACTCACAACTCAAAACTCAAAACCCACAATTAAACATGAAGCAATTGAGAATTGAGAATTGAGAGTGGACGTTGGATGTTGAATGTTGGGCTGAAAAGGGATGGATTAAGCAAGTCGGTCTGTTTTCACTCTTACTCAATTTCTGTCGGAATCTCACAGCCACCGACTCGCTTCTCCGTTCAGATATAAAAATGATGATTGTGGACTGGCGATCCACGTCAAATGGAAAATGGAAATGGAATATCAAACTTTGCAACGTCTGTTTCTCCTCATCCAAATCTTCACACTCAATTCCGGATTGTGTAAACAAAAAACTGAAGCTCCCGAACAATTTTTATCCAAAGTCCAAAGTGAATCCTTTGAGCACTTTGGCGGTTAGTTTAAATTTACTTTTGAGCATCTGTATTGAGCATTGAGCATTGAGCATTGACATTGTTTCTAAACTAAGTTTTAAAGACATTGGAAAGAGGGTCTTGGAAAGACTTGCGGAGAGACCACCAAACTCCAAACTCACAAGAGGAAAAGAAGGAAAGAAGAAAGCGCCAGAGCCCTCATGAAAATGAAAAGGGTTGTCGTCATTTGATACCCGAAATTTGATACTTTGGCCAGTTTATTCTCTTTCTATTTATTTGTACTCCTCTCTTTTCTGTATTCTTTGAAAAGAATAGAGAACAGAGAAAAGAGAATCGAGGCAATAAAAGATAAAAGAACTGTTATCGACAAATTTACAAAAGGAAAAAAAGAAATAGACCACCATGAAATTCAAGTTCAAGTTCAAATAAAGCAGAAAATTATTGTGGGGAAAAAACAGTGCTGAATCTGCTAAAAATGAGTATTTTAGTTGAGATTTTGTGGAAATTCATGTGTATTTATAATTTATGTTGAGATTTTGCCTTGACGCAGACGCAGACGCAGGCTCAGTCTGAATTGAGTTGTATTGACGTTTGAGGTGTGTTGACGGTTGACGGAGGGATGCAAATGATCATGTTATTTTTGCAGTTTTGCCGTGGGAGTAGAAAACATGTGGTGATTTTATAAGAGATTTGAGATGCATTTATATTTTCAATATACAAAATGGAAAATGAAAGATAGTTTAACATGTGTGTTTATCGTGTGCAGAGGTTAAATTGAAATGCAATCGGATGTGCATCTTGATCTTGCACTCCAGGATTTCTCTATCCATTCAACTTTCAACTTTCAACTGCATTGACTTGGCTCGGTTTGCAGTGGATTATGCTAATGCCAATGTTAATGTTAATGTTGGTGCGTGAGTGCGAGTGAGTGGGATAAACATGAAGACGAACATCTTCCTCAGTCTTAGATCTAAGAATAACTCTTCTCGCCCCTTCTGTTTCTCTACGATTCTCCAGCCTTGAATTTTCAATCAAATGCACAACTCAAATTCAAATCTCCAAGAAACTCTTGAAACTCTTGAAAAATGATGACTGATTTCTTTGAAAGGTTTGACTTTTGACTTTTGACTCATCTCTGGCTTTGGCTTTGAGCTTTGACGTTGGCTTACTTTTGACTTTTGACTCTTGACTATTGCCTCCAAAGTCACTAAATGTCCAATGTTTCATAAGTATTTTCTGCAGTTACCGGTATACAGACATTTTGGCTGATTCACTTTCATATATTTTTGGCTTTTGTTTCTGTCACCTCAAAACTCAAAACAGAGGAACAAATCAAAACTCAAGTCATTCATATTTTTGGCAGTAGGTTGAAATTCCAAAATTCCAAAATTCCAAAGTCATGAGTTAGAAATCAAAAGCAAATCCTAATTAGTTTCAGATGCAAATGCAGATGCAAAGTTTGCTTAGCCTTGAAATTTGAATGTACGAGAAAAGTTAAACAAATAAATTAGATGAAGAAAGTTAAGGATTTCTTGGAGTATTGAAAATAGAAGATTGAACATTGAGAATCGAGAATGGAGAATGGAGAATGGAGTATTTTGGCTCGTGGAGATTGTAACGAGGTTAAGAAGCAATAAATTCCCATTCAACTCGAGACTCGAGTTCAATTCGGTTCAGTTAGTTCAGCAAGGGCAAACTCAATCCAGTTCAATTCAATAAAATTAACTGGATCGGAATTGGGAATTGGGAAATGGAATTCGTATCTCATGACCATTACTCTTATTGTCAAAGGGATGGATAGAGAATCGGGGCGAAAGAGACAGGATGACACAAAACACACTCCAAAACCACCACAGAAAATAAATACAAACTCTGCATTAACCTCTTCTCCAAACTCCGTTCTCCACACAACACACAACACAATCAAAATCTATTTTCATCTCCATCTCCATTTTTCTCCAGTCTCCAGCGCGAGTGAAACTCGACCACAAAACGTGTAAAAAATCCATGTGTACTTGAATTTCTTGAACTTTTTGAATTTGAACAGGCTCATAAAAATACAGGAATGGAATTTAAAGTGTCTGTTGATTTTGAATTTTATTTTGCTGAAAAATGTTGTAGCTGAAAAACGGAGAAGAAGTTTTACGTTTTGGATTTCTTCAGGAGTCAGTCCAATGGAAATTTAGCTCCAATTTGAGGCGTAATTCCAATCTCTAAACTCCAAACTCCAAACTCGGGGCTCGTATTCCATCAGCTGTGATTTATGTGGTATTAATCAGGCTAAAACACACAGTGAAATTGCTCCCTGTGGACTCATTCTGATCCCCATCTTCTTTCTGATTTCCATTTTCATTCACTATTCTCAATCCACAATATAAAACCCACAATCTAGAATCTAGATCCAGAGAATGAAAATTAGAGCTGGACCCTCCAGCGGAATAATAATTCTTGTCCCATTAAAAAAGGCAGGAGAGGGAGAAAATTACACTCTCGTCTTCCGCATAAATAAATACATCGCGGATCGCCATGTTAAACGGATATTTAAATACATGTGCTGAGGTTGAAACTGTGTAAACATGAAAAATGGAAAAAATCAGAGGCGCGTGCATTTAATTGTAGATAGTAAATAGTTTGAGGTTTGAGACTTGAAATTTGAAATTGAACTTGCAATTGAAAATGAAATTTTAATGTGGGCTCGAGGCTCGAGGGAAGAATTCACCATTTACCATTTGCCATGAAACGACGCAGGCAAATTGACATTGCTCCAGATTCTAGATACGAGAAAAGATTGAAGATTGAATTAAATGGTGTGTTTCTGTTTATTTATTTATTTAATGGAGCGTAATTGACGTTGGATCCATCAACATTTTCTACTTACTATTTTCAATCTATGCTCAACTTTCAATTTTCAACATAGTCACTTGACTCGACTTTGAATTTTTCTTGTGGCCCTTTTCCACGTCGTAGTCGTCGTAGTTTTCGTTTAATTGCCGAGGAATTTGGTCAATTGACAGCAGCCAGTGTTTGCTGGTCACTGCTGTTTGGTTCGGTGTTGACTGTTGAGGTTTTAAAGTTTTTCAATTGGATCTCAATAGATTTTGATTTTGAATGTCGCCCAAAAAGGAAATGGACATGAAAATCCAGGATTTTATGTCTGTTTTTATTCAGTGTGCATGTTCTGTCTTGTCCTGTCGCTTTGGAGTTTAAAGTGCATCTTTTTCTGCTGTGCAATTGGAATTGGAATTAGAATACATTCAATTTACTGTAACAAATACGCATTCACTCGCTCTTGAATCAAGAGTCTCAAATCGTGTCCGCATGTTGCATCAAATTCTTGAGAATCTGAGGATGCAGAGAGAAAACTAGAAAAAGTTTGTGACTGTCAACGATCAACAACTGACGAAAATTAATGATGCATTTGACTCCGAGTCAAACTCAAAGCCACAGCACAAGTTGAAATTTTACATTTAATTCCATTTGTAGATATCCTCACTCAAGATGACGACTTTAGAATGGAGAACTGAAAATGGAGAAGCAAGTGCATCTTCTTCTCAAGTCTAAAGTCTCAACTGAGGCTTGAGAATTTGACCCAAATTCTGGTAGAAAATTAAAGGACAACCAGAAACAAAATCACATGCTTCTGCTCTTGTTTTTTCATCTATTTTCATTAGACGGAAGACAAAAATGAGCTGAATGTCAATCTCAAACTGTCAACTGTCAACCGTAAATTGGCCTTTCTACCGCATTTGCATCTACATTTAAAATTGAAAATCAACAAATTGGAATTGAAATCCTTGACGATTTAAACATCTCAAGAAATCCCTGGTGAAGCTTCAAATCTCATTAATTTCTCATTTGTCTATTCAGAATCAGTTGGATTTGGATTTGGATTTAGTTTTGCATTTTGCAAACCGCATTTGTACTCAATTCGCAAAGGTATTTTTGCACAGGGGTGACGCTGTAACCTCAAAACCTTTCGGATTTGGGTCGGGAAACAATGCAGAAACGGGAAAAAGGTGGATCGATTTGGCTATTTGCATGGAAATCCATTCCTTTTCATTTTCATGTTTATGCTGTGGAATCTAGAATCTGGAATCTGGAATGGTAGTGGTTTGCAAATGTCAAATGAGGAGTTGGGCAAATGTGCATTGGATCAAAACGGAACATGCTCATCGCCTCATCGTCCGACCGTTGGTATTTTCCAGTGACCTGGAAACCAACGGCTATTTCCTGGACCCACGTCATTCAGCTCAACACACATTCAAAATGAACACTGAACAATTTTCCACGTGTAATCACTATTGTTGTTTCTTTTGCCATTTATTTCACGCATATTCATCTCCATTGTTCATTGTCCGTTCTTCATTTTTCATTGTCCAGCTCGACTTTACAAATTAGAAATTAGAAAGCAAATGGACAAGTGACTTTTGAGTCTTGAGTCTTGAGACTTGAGACTCGAGGCGCATGTTTAAATATATTTTTTTCTCCCTTCTCCAGCGGATAAAAATGATAATGATGATAATTCCAGCGTCCAGTTCAGTCCATTGAAGCGTATTTACAGCGTATTTATTTATCAGGCCTCGGGCGAAATAACATGATAAACGAACTGCTCATCGGTATTGAATGTTAAAGAGTGCGGCAAACAAAGTCTAAACTGATCTAAGCTGATGCAATGTGATGTAAAAGGCTGGAAGTTACATGTTTTTTACACATGTTCTCGACTCTCGGGCCTCGGAATGATTCATAATTCATTTTGAATTCGGTGAACTGACATTCAGACAGGCGGACGAATGGACGAATGAACGAATGGACAAACGGAGAAGCGGATGTAAATTCAAATTCGACTTTGAATTCAAAAGCCAAGGCAGGATTATAAATTAGATAGTTATTACTCGAGTGTTGATTGAAAGGCTTCTCCAGTTGAATTTTAAACAGCTGAACAAGATGAAGAGAAGAACAGAGAAAGAATTTACATGGACATTAATTATCCCGTGTAACAAGACGAATCCAAACTCAAGCTTCAATTCTGTTCATAATTATCATAATTATAATTAATCTTTCTTGCTATTTCTCAACAACATTCTCGTCTTTTTGTGGCTCAAGAATCCTTCATCTTTTAAACAGCACGTCATTTTGTATCTATTTGTACAGCGATTATTGAATCATCCACGTTTTTTTCCATGTTTCGTATTTTTACGTAATTTGAATGTTGAACACGCGGGATTTTTGTCCCGTGAACCTTGAACATTATTCAATATTCAATACAGATGTTTTCTCTTTGTAAATCTTGTAATCTTCAATCTTCAGGTGTTCTCTGTTTGATGTTGAATTTTAATGTGGGTCAAAGAACAGAACAGAAGCAGAGAAAATTGAAAAGGAAAAAGAGCGCACGAGGAAAATGTCAAGTGTCAAATGTCAACGAGTTTTCCTTGTCCCATTTTCCTCTTGTTCATTAGTCGTCTTTGTTCATTTTTCTCTTTTCCCCAGACTTCACCTGCCTTTTCCTTTGCTCTCTTCCATTTTAACACATTTAAATACGAGTAAATGCGGAAAATGACCCAAAATGCCCAAAATGCACAGTAGACTAAATATTTTGTGCGTGTGCTGCAACAGAATGTTTCTTGTTTCCCTCAACTTAAAACTTGAAATTCCATTGTGAGTTCCGTTGTAATTGTAAAGATAGTGAACCGAGAATGGAGAATGGAGAATGGAAAATAGAAAATATGAAAGGTGCGCCAGATGAAAAAAATAGATGAATGAAGATTGAAGAGGGACCAAAAAAATAAGTAGGAGCCGAGGAAAATCCATAAGTAAATAAATAAATAAACAATTGTCTATTATTATTTCCGAGGAATTTATCTACGACCCAAAAGAACAGAACACGGTGAAAAAGAACCGAGCATCGAGAATCGAGAATCGAGACGCTCCCTTTCCTCAAAAATAATTCAACCATAAAAATTCAAGTGATGCAACACATTTTCTCGGCAACTTGAAATTTTAAATTTGGAAGCACGTGCTTTCAACTCTCAATTTTACTTGAATTTCAATCCCAAATTCCAAATTCCTCATTTCAAATCTAAATCGAATCAATCGACTTTAATTTACGTGGCCACGGAAAAGTGCATTCAAACTCTGTATAAAAAACGCACCCTGGCTACAAATTTCTTTATCTTTTAAAGCTAACTAAATGCTAAATTTCATTTTGGCATATGTTTTTGCTCTGTAAATTTCACGCTCCTCTTGAATTTTGAATTTTAAATTTTGAAAATGGCTTGTTTTTACGAGTATGAGAAAATTCTAAAATTTAAGTACTTTTATAAATGTAAAAGATGCTTCATGTGTCATAAAATCATGTAAATTGAATGGTGTGTGATTTTGCTTGCATTTGTATGTGTGACTTGTGAATGTGAGAATGTTTGTCATGTTGGATGGATTTTGGATTTTGGACAGCCATTAGCTTGTACATTATTGGGATGATGATTTTGATGGTGATTCATGATAAAATAAACTCTTGTACATACATTACAACGAATTACATTGGATTAGCCGAGAGAAAATGATGTAGTGAGAATAATCCTGGGGAATAAATAAAATGAATGATATTTATGATCACCAGGAAGCTCCAACGCATAGAGAATAAAAGTGGAGAAAAAGTGTGAGGAGAATTGAGCATTGAGCAGGGAAATTTGGTCGGATCAGATGAGAAATAAATAACAATGGCAGAAACAACCAGAGAACAAACAACACAAACATAACAAACCACATACAACAAGAAGAAAAAGAGGAACAAGAAGAAGAATTTCCCAGTAGACGCCTCACAATAGAATAATAATAATAATAATAATAAAAAGTATGGATTTACACCAGCAACAACAAGGAACAAGAAGAGCGAGCAACGAGCACATTATAAAACACGACGCAAGATTGAACAACAAAATATTACAAAGTGCCTACATGAATTCTCGCTACAGCTTACAAAACTTAGACGTATAAAGTATAAACTGAGTTTGAGCATGAGCTTGAATGAATCCACGGATCGCTGCCACCAAAAGCATCAACGTGAACAAGAGAAAAAGGAAAAGAACGAGCTGTGAATCCATTACAAAAGAGATGCATCGCATGAGATTCAGCTATTTCCATTTTTTCCCCTCTCCCTTTTTCCCTTCACAAACCTTCTCAAATCCCAATCCTCAAATCATAAATGCTGTTTTTTCTTCCAACTCTAACTAAAGCAACTACAACTAAACTGAACTGCACTCTGCATTCTTCATGCTCACATTCAAACCCCAAACTCCCAAATCCAAAGTGCAGTCATTTACCATTACACAAACGATTACGACCTTGAATCTTGAATCTTGAATCTGCATCTAAATAAATCCGAGTCTCATTTGGAAAGTGAACATGAATTTGAATTGTTCTACGCGCCAAATTAATAATTAATCTTGGGTATTACAGCTGCAATCTGCTTCATGTTTCATGTTGTTTGTTGGTTTAATATTCAAAGTGACGCGCCCGATTTTTCCATCCGTAAATTGAAAATGCAGAATTTGCTAGATTCTAGATTCTGGATTTTTGAGTCTCGAGTCTCGAGTTTTGTCCAGACTCCAGACTGCACCCAGAGCTTAGATTTAGTGCTGTATAAAAGACAGTTAATTATGGCAATTTGACTAACCCTCCACGAAAAAAGAGGAGAGAAAATTCTGTTTCATTCAGTTTTCGCCCGTTTTGTCTCCTGTCTCTCTCTTCTCGTAATTCTCTGGTACTGGTTCATGTAAATCAACTCCTCACCTTTTCCACGCACGTACAGATACTCACTCACTCTTTTTAATGGCTGTACTTTATGAATTTTTACATGGATTTTCTGGCCGTGTTTTCTGGCCGTGTTTGGTATGCAACGGTCGTGTGTGTCTTGTGTCAGTTGTCATGTGTCATCTCAGCAGGTGAGAACTCAAAACTCAAAACTCCACAGACAAATGGAAAAACTCACGAGGGATTTTCCTCTTCACCATTCTTTTTCTGTATTCTCTATTTTCTGTTTAGAATTTGATATTGTGGATGTAGGGAAACTCGACGGGAGAAGAACAAGAACAACAAAGACAACAGCGACAGCAAAACTACACAATTCACGAGCTGGAAACAGACAAGAAAAGAGAGAAAAGAGAGAGGAAAATTGAATTTGGTTGTAATCACCCTTCTGAAGATCTCCATTTTCCATTCTCCATTTTACGTCCCTTTTGTTTCAAATTTCAGTCGCGAACAGAGCAGACGGCAAATAGCGAACAGAAAACAGGTGAGGGCGCAGGTAAGCTCAACGCACAACGCACAACGCACAGGGCACAACGCACAGGGCAGATGAGATCATCAGGAGATCACATTACAAAGACAAAGAGAGCGACAAGTTCAACTTGATGTCGTTCAAAGAGATACAATCCTCATTCTCCTTGTCATTTATTGACATGGGAGTCTTGGTGGGAAAAATTACGTCATGCGGATCTTTTCCTGGGGGAGACAAACAGCAGAAAGGAACTGAATAAATATGCTCGTATCTTTGATCTCTGATGCGATGATGAATGACGGATGAATTTAAATTGGAAATGGAAACGGATTAAAATATTTATCAACTCTTCCATTGAATTTCCATTTGAATTGATTTGATTTCATGTAATCGTATCAGTTCACTTTGTGCACCATCAAACACACATGCATTGGAAATCCATTGTAAATTCATACATTTTATTTGGACATTCGTCATCCGTCCTGCATTTGCAATGACATTTGCAATCGCACTGTTGTCAATTGTCAGTTGTATGACTTGGCAAACTCTGGACTCTGGACTCGAGACTCGTGATGACAAATTTACATGTGCGATTGGCATTCAAAATCAAAATCAATCCAGTTCAACGAGCTCAACATTTAGCATTACGCAAACCCACAAAAGCATCTTTTGAAAAGGTCATCGGCATTTCCATCTCAAGTTTTGGGCGATTGAATTTCAAGATCAAGTTCAAGTGAACTCAGGACTCAAGTGCATTTTGGATTTGGATTTGGACTCGGATCGTGAGTTGAATGCCAATTCCAAATTCTGAATTCCAAGTAGAAAATAGGGGCATGCCTAAACTCCAATCCCGCAATCCCAATCCCAACAAATCCCCAGCATTCCCTAGCAATCCCCAACAATCCCAACCAATCACAAACAATCCCAACCAATCCCATTACTTTTCCCACCAATCCCACAAAATTTTCACAAGTGCTCACCAATCCCACTAATTTGTCAACCAATCCCGCTAATTTAAAACAAGTTTCCACC
>JAQGBH010001546.1:0-31535 GCA_034698265.1 Sminthurinus aureus | reverse complement strand
CAGCCGTTTGGGCTCCAAAGATAATACAAATTTCTAATGTATTTAGAATCAGAGTCAAAAGGTACACTGCCCGTTAACTATTATTTATTACCATAAAATTTACATCACGACCAAATATTTGATTCAATTTATTTCTATCGGTTTTTATTAGGATTTGACAACTCTACGGACACCAAAAAATCTTGGACTTCGAACTTGAAATCATTCTCTTTTATCTCAACTTTTTGAGCATTATTTCGACTGGGATCTGCGAAAGGTTGCTCTCTAGACTTTTGTATACTACGATAAGTTGCTCTTTCCTATAGTCTAACTTTGTTATAATTATTATTATAAAACAATTTTACCAATTCCCATAATTCAAATGTTTTCTGTTTTGTTCAAAATTTAAACAATGGCCGAAGAAACTAAAATATTTTATGTTTAAGTGGAAAATGTTATCAACTATTTTGATTTTTTTAAGCAAAAAACTGACCTTTTTTATTTAAAATAAAAAATCCTTGCATAAAATTCTAATTCAGTGCGTCCAGCTTCATCATTTTATTCTCATTTTCTCCTCAAATTATAAATTTTTGTCTAGTTTTATTGTTTAAAATGCTCAGCTATTAATTCCGCTTGTTGCAATCCAGTTGAATGTGTTTATACTTCATCTTTTATCCAAGTTGGCCAACTGCATGTAAATGTATATAGTCAGTAAACTTGATCAAGCTGAGAATAATATCGAGATCAATCAACTCAAAGGCTTTTACTCATTTAACGTCAATCGTATAATTTATTCGCAGTAGGTACTTCATTCTCACTGATAAAAATTAGTTGACGGTGGTCAAGTTGATTTGGTTGCAAAGTCAAGTGTCCTGTTTACAACTGACTCTTAACTTTGTTCTTCCGACTTCTGTATGATGATGAAATAAAATTCATAGCTTTTGTCAGTGTGAACGATAGTAAAATCATGGAGATTCCCGCTCACTCTTCTGTTTTGTGTTTTAATTTTATCATTCAGAGGGAATTGAGCTACCGTTAAATTAAGTAATGATGCAATTTCAAATCATAGTTTCATTTTATTGACACCGTAAATTAACTATGTAATGAATTGATGATGCAAATTGAAAATGAGATGACAAACCTGTTCAAAAAGGTATAAGAGCAAAATGTTGCTGTGAAAGTTCATTCAGATTCAGATTCAGACTCAAATACAAAAGAGAAAACGTGAATTCAAATTTGCAACTGCTAGTAAAAATGGCAAACTTTTCCATTTTACCAATTTTTGTACTGTCTGCCTTCATCATGTTGACGAGTGCGGCTTTTTTATGAGAAGGAAATCGAAGCATATCAATTTCACACGTACATTTACGACGAGAATCCGAGGCACATCCGAGAAGCTCTTGAATTCAGAATCGAAACGATGCAGAAAATAAACGACGGATTTCTTCCGCGTTGTTCACTCGGACCTGTAAGATTTTCTCTGTTTCTTTCTCTCTTTAAAATCAATTTTCATTCAAAATTCTCTGAAATGACTAATAATTTTCCTGTGAATTGATTTCCATAGATTTACGTGGGTTGGGACGGTCCGCATCCTTTTACTCAATACGAATTGTGCTGTAACAAAACTTCGTTTCCCGCAGCGACGGCCTGGAACATGCAAAATCACGAGAATTTGTCGATCCTGGTTCATCCGTTGACAGTTGAAGATCTCGCGGATCACGAGGAACGAGCGACTTGGATCGGTCAACCAGTTCCACTGGACACAGAATGTCCGTGTCTCTACCCGATTCTCCCAAAACCTCGACCTTGTCCAGTCTACCCCGAATATCCCGACGAAATGCCCACAAAGAGAATCAACTGGATCCGACCGCCAGGAACTGAAGACTACAGAAATGTCTCACAACTCAATCTACTCGATGGAAACTACTAAAATACCGAACACTATTTTTACCAAGTTTTATCACTCCCTTTGCGACTCCGATTTTGTATCCGTGTTTATTTTACATGTTGCATTTTCATCTCTTCAGTACATTTTCCTTTGTAAAATTATGATGAAAGAAATAAACTTTTTACTATTGTCTTTTTAATTTGTACAATTACAAAGATTTTTATACTTTTCGTTTCTGCTCAGACTACGGTGAATGGAAAAAAAGAAAGAAAATTGTGAAATTTCATTGCATATTTACTTGGTTTTGAATATGAAATTGTGCATCCAAAAGCGAAAAGCGAAAGAAAATTTAAAGGAAAATATCGTGATTCATAAATGATATGGTTCATATTTAACAGTCAGCAAAACCAGTTCTGAGAACAGAACAAGGCGACCGAAAGAGTTACTAGTACACTATATGCTGCCCGCTGATACAAGCAAAATCTTGAGTGGCGCCTAATTTAGCGGAAATATTTCATACATTTTGTTTACACGTTATGTTCATTGAAAAACTTAAAAACTTTGTGATTCAGTTTTCAGTTGCTCTTGCTCTGATGTTCTTCTGTTGTCGTCAACTAAATTGAGCTTGTTATTTTAAGTACAGTTGCACCAACTTTCTTTAAATTCGGAATTTTGAATGGACTCAAATTTCAACTAAAGGTGTGATCACACTGGAAATATTTTGCTCTGAAATTTTTGGACGAAAAAATCGCCACGGCCGTTTTGGGCTTAGTAAAAATCTGAAAAAATTCACCCAAGGTCTTGAAGCATGCAGAAGCCCAGAAAAAAATTGGGAAGTTCCAGCTCCTCCCACAAATGCCATTTTTAGAACATTTTCGAAAATTATTCTAAACTTTTTAAAAATCCTATCTCTTCAAATCAATTTGAGAGAGATAGCTATAGCACAAGGGCCAACTAAACCAAACACAAATGAAAGTGGGAGGAACACTCCGGATAATATATATATATACAGGCAAGTGGGCGTGATCGCCGAACTTCTCTGGCAGGTCAAGCAGGTCACACTTTCACCTCGTTCAATGAACTGAATGAAGCCTGGAATCAAATGAAGGAATATGCAGAGTCTCGTGGGGCTCCGATTGAAAGTCACTATGTGGGCGTGGTTTTGGACACCTCTTTAAATATCCCGCCACCAAACCCACCGCTTCACTCAATGGCTGCGGGAAATCCCAATCCGAATTCTAATGCCACAGATTCTAATCCATCTGATCCGAATCAAGACAATCTGGGTTCATCAATAGAAGAATGCGCCGCAAAGATGCAAGGTCTGCAGGCCAAACTGGACCTGATGGATGAATTCATCTCGGACCAATTCGTAGTCGTTCAACTTCTCATCTACGTCGTCATGGGAGTGGTCGGTCTCACTTCAGTCTTAATTTTCTTCTGGGGTGGCACCTCCACTTCTTCAGCGACTGGATTTCTTCAAGCGGCGGGAGAATTCGCTATGAATATCGCACAAACAGGGGCGAGTGTAGCCAATGCGGTAAATGGAGTTACTACTGGCGGAGCAACTAGTGGACTTCTTGGTGGTTTACTTTCAAGTGGATTTTCTAGTTTTACAGTAGGAAAGTCAGGTCAAAGTCCAAGTCCAGATCCGGGACCTGCTCACGCATCCATTCAGGTTTAAGTAGCACCTCCAAAACCTAATTTTGAATCTGAAATGATTTGATTGAGGAATATGCATTCGCACCAACCAGCTCCAGTGAGACCACCCGGATGTCCAATGTTTGGCTAAAAAATACAAAATACAATGTGACAATTTGTTCAAGTTGAACGCCACTTTTAATTTTAACACGGAAAAACTGATGTCTGCATCTAACAGCACACATCTACATTTTCCCCTGACCGACAAAACAAACCCCATTTCATTAAAGTAGAACAAATGCTTCTAAGAAACAAAATAATTATCTGTCTAAACATTTGTATATTTTCTATCAACTTTTTTAAAAGATCAAAATGAACAAAATAAAAGTAATTCAGCTACAGATACTCGATGTTCACAATCAAAGTGCAAAACGATAACATGTAACGATAAATAAATTAACCTTTTTGTCACGGTCATTTTATAACTAAAATGCATAAATAGCCTGATCAAAAAAACTTTATTGATCGCTGTGGCCGGACGATTTTCATAATTTTATGATAAATTACAGCGTATATATGCATTTTATGCATTACAAAAAATACATGAATTGTTGACTAAAGTCAACAATCGTATTTGATGCATTGCAACAAATGTTGACTTTTTTCATCAACCGGATAACAAACAAACAAACAAATGTTGACTATAGTCACCATTCGTAACAAAAAGGTTAAGACTAAAGACTAAAATATACTTCACATGTAAAATGTAAATGTGTGCTGATTGTTGATGTCTCAGTAAATATTTAACTGATTAAAAAAATATAGACTAACTGATAAAATAAATTCATACCTTTTACCTTTTACACAAAGGCTAAGTATGTCTAATATAATATGTATCCGGCATGCTTAGTAATTGTTACTAATAACTAATTACTCCTTTGAATTGTATAACTATTTTTTACTGGGATTTTCCTTGAGGACGTCTTTGCGCTTTTCCTTTTTCTGGTGCTGACCTCATCAATAAAATATCAATATCAATATCAGTTTTAGAATCCAACTGTCATTATGAAATCGCTTACAGCTTATCGATTCATTTAATACATATATATGCAATATGCATAAAGTATGTATAATATATAATGCAGGACGAACCTATTTATTATTTATTTAATACTCCTTCTTTCCTCTTTCCATTTTCAACAGTATAAAGTATCAAGCATAATACTTGTGACTTGAGTCTCAAGTCTTGAGAAAAGCAAGAAACGTCAGGTGAGTTTGACAATGAAATTCCATTCAATATTCAATCGATTTCTGATTTCTCGTGTAAGGATGTTTGACATTTATCTTTGGAGAGCTCTCCTCGGCATAGTCAACATCATCGTCAGTGTCTTTAAGAGGTTTACACCTGTAGGTAATCTGTATTAGTAGTTGTGGAATCTACATGTAATATTTAATGTGTAGTCATTATGGTTGGTGGGTTCAAATCAAATAAAACTCTGATTGTCAGCACAATGGCATAATGACATTTCACATTTCTATACTACATTATTATACCTCAAACCTACATGAATACACGTGTTACAAATTACTTTGAACTTTTATAGTGCATTATGCATTATATACAGTATAATATATTGTATACACTATACACAATTAAAATTCTATTCAAGTTTCAGTTTCAATAATTTATAATAATACTATTACTGTATTGATTTAACCGCAGATGAATTGTTTCAATTTTCAATCACGGTTACTATTATACATTTAAATAATGTATTATATTATCAATTCAATCATACGATATTATTACTATTATACATAATATTATGCTCCGTATGTAATGTGTGTGTGATGGGTCATGTGTATTGTGTATCTCCCTCTGATTCTGATTCCGCCTGTTGTAGAGCACTTGCTCTAACTCTAGCTGTAGTTTGATATGTGTTTGAATGCTGAATGCCTAAATAAAATCAACGATGCTATTGTTTCACTTGTACAGTTTACAGTGTACTATGTATTGTCAATTGTCAGTAATCCATCAATCATGCCGTTAGTAAATTTAATAAGGAATGCATGACATGCAATATGTATGAATGAAACGGCAGAGTTTAAAAAACTACTAAATGACTCCTACATATAGATACATAATAATATAGAGTACAGTGTATAATGTATAATAATATACAATAGAGTTAACCAACTATCACCATACACACAGTGCATAATAAATTTTATAATACCGATATGAATTAAACAGTGGTTAAAAAGTTAAAGGGAAAAGCCCTGATCAATGTTCCTGTGCATGTTCATGCTCATGTCCAAACCTCAGTTTATAAATCCACACATACATACGAAAAGTCATCACTTCATTTAAATCATACACTATAATATATTAAGTAGAATATAGAACTATATATTATATACCTATTTCTAAGTATATGATGTATCATGTAGTACAGCCGACAGCCTTGAGTATTGAGCACTGAATTTTTTCACGTGTACTTTATACCGACAACCGACAATTTAGGTATTATGTGTTTGCTGTTTGAATACTACTTATATTATGGTCCATTATAATTTATAAAGTTTTCCTTCCATATTCCATAGTAAGTAAAATAGTTAACTATACTGACAATTTTAACTCACTAAAAATTTAACCCTGAAAAAATATGTTATGGAATTTTGAATCAGATTTTGGACATTCCTTGCATAGGAATTTAATGTATGATTTTGAATGTATATTATACAATTCAAAATGATTTCTAAATATAGATGTAAAACAGTGGAGTGTATTGCAGTGGTAATAATAATGATGACAGCATAATAATAATATTATAAATAAAAACTTTGTATTTTGTATACTCGGCTCGGGCCTAGGGAAAATGAACATATTTAAGATTTAAAATACCTTAGAAAATACAAGAGCCAAGATTCATTTTTTTTACTGCAAAACACTCCTAAAATTCCAAGTTTCTCTCCTCTTCCTACATCCTACCTCATGCATCATACAAAATGCAAAATTAAATGGTTTCCTCAATATTTTATGACCACGGTAGTAAAATCCTTTGTCTAACTGTATTTATCTCCCATCATTTTACTTTTAAATACATTTGTTGTCTTTTTATAGCTACAACACCTCCTCAGAAAATGGTTTGTAATTGTTATTATTTTTATGATTATCCTTCACCAGCTCAAACTCCAAACTCCAAACTTCAAACAAACCTTTTATGATACAAAAAACGGAAAATGCTATATTAAGTATGTAGATTTTAGATTTGAAATATAATTACTTTCATTCACTGACTGAGGAAAAAGCTGAGGCCTGAGCCGACAGAGACATTATATTTTGTACATTGTACGTTGTATATTATGTATATTTTGGTTGATTGTGCTGTGGAATGTATCATACTTGATACTAAACCGCACGTGTGCACACTTCAAAAACAAAGACACAAAGGGAGAGGAAAAGAGATACGAGAGTAAATAGCAAATAGCTGTACATGTCCACAAGAAGCAGAAGAAGAAAAATGTGTGTTGTACATTGTACAGTGACTTGTAATTTGTAAATTAAACATTCGTTTGGTGAATCTTAATTATGAAATGGAAACTGCACACACACATTCACACACAAACACAAACACATCCGCGCAGTATGTGTTTATGACCTGTCTCCTATCTCATATCTACATATAAACATTACACACGTGAATATGACCAATACAAAATGCACCTGTACCTTTTATACTTTGTACTGAACTTTCACAAAAGCCGAAGAAAAATTTTGAGTCTGCCTAATGTCTAATGTCTAACTGTGCGTATTTAATGTCACGTATTTAAATACATGGTACAAATTGTATATTGTATATCATATCTTACATATGTACACACTGCACTTTGTTGTTCTACAAGGAGTGACAAGCACAGTAAATGTAGAATGTAGACAAACTGTAAAAATGATATTCCAATGCAAAACTGTGGAATTTAGTGGAGAGTGTAAGTACAAGATACAAGATGGAATATTGCAAATCTTCAAAGCTCAAAACTTGCTGGGACGACAAAGTATGTTAATGTTAATGTGATCATATTCACTTGCTTATTCAATAAATTAATAATCACATTATTATTATTATTATTGTTGTTGTTGTTACTCCAACTCCTTTGAACTCTGAGCCTATTGCATCGTGCGTCGTGTATATATATATTGTATATTCCACATTGTATATTATTGTATATTGATATTGGAGTTGGCAAAAAGTGTACAATACCACTTTTCTATTTTCTATGTCTAGATTCTAGATCACTATACTTTTAACTTTTTGGTTTGTCGTCAATCCGCATGTCTTATGATGGAAGTTGGAATTTAGAATGTGAAATGTCAACAAAATAGAAAATACTAATAGCGAATAATAATAATAATAATGATTTTGTACACCATAAACCACACATTCAAACATAATGCATATGAATTCAAAAGAAGAGAAATCTTTCAACAGCGTGAGAGAAATAACAACTACAAAAAGTATGTATAAATTAATACGAGATATTATTTGGTATGACTTATTACATATTACTTAATGGGGAATGTTTAAAGAAGAAGAAAAGATATTTAGTTGGTATTTGTGTCAAACCTTTATGTTTATGTTAAAGCTGGCCTTTCGTTTTTTGTATATTGGCTGTGGAACAAAACTCATCATCAACACTTTGATATGCATCTTGACTGCTGTATTTTAACTTTTTTCCGTTACAATCCAAATCCAAATCCAAATTCAGTCACAAAATGATGATGACGTTCACGAATAAAAAAAGTATCTTAAAGTTCCTTATCCGAGGAATTTCCAATAGAGTCTTATAATAATTATTTGTAAAAAAAAGTCACAATTTCAATTTAACGTCTCACAAAAACTAGACACTAGACGATGGACAACAGCTCTCAAAAGAATTTCCAATCTCGTTTTAAGCTGTTCACGTAATATGTAAAACAGAATTGAGAAAGAACATAACCAATTATGTTATCACGTTATGATGACGGTAGAAGGAAAATTGGAATTGGAAAAAATTGCAAATTAGACAGACGGTTTATTGTTTTCCCTCAATCCAGAATATTTTGCAAATTTCCAACAATGAAAATGTATACACTGAATTATAATCAATTCCAAGTCCAAGGGAGATGATTTACACAGTAACTTGCAAATTGATACTTGTTCAGACACAAACAAAACAAAATAAGCCAAGAAAAACACCGGCTAAAGACGTCAAGGAAAAACCACGAGCTAATAATTCTCCTGTAATTCTGAGATCCATAAATCGAGAGAAGCTACACTCTACAATCTACACTCACGCGAACAATAACAACAGCAATAAAAAATATTGTCTAGTTTTCCTTTTGACTTTCGATTGCACTAGAAACGTACAAAACGTCTAAGCGATCACTGATGAGTAATTAGTAATCAGATGACTTGATGGTTGATCGGTAATTATTAATTATAATTACTTAAGCTAAAAAAATAGCTGATAGTTTCTAGTTTCTAGTTGCACCAGTAATAAATAAATAATAATAATAATATTATTATTTAATGATGAATTCTTATCAGTGATTACACATTTTACAATTCAATCACAGAGTCACAGTAAAATATATTCAGAATTGGCAATCCCACTCTCCTAACACAATTGATTATTCATTAACGCTTTGTGATTCCCAAAGTCACATGTATCTTCATGTTTCGTACTTCAAACTCTATACTCTTCACAATGCACAATGTTCAATACTCGATACGATATAAATAAATTTAGTAATCAGTAATCAGGTGAGCACCACTAAAGAGATAAAATGTCTTATGTATTATGCATCCAAATCGATATCGATTTCGATTGAGGATTGACTTTACACTGGAAATAAAACTTTGTGTACCTATTGCATTTATCTACACCATTCACAATCCACAATACAATTGATTTTGAAATGAATGTAACTTATTTTATTTATTTTACTTGAATTGACTTGACTTGATTTGCCAAAGGAGTCCGCAATGAACCTGCAGTTCACGCTACTAACTTAACACTGTTGGCATTAGTGCGGTACACTCTGTTCTCAGTTCATTTCAGTTGTAAAAGGCAAAGTTACTCTCTCTCTCTCTCTTTAATAACTATTACTATTACACTTGCAACAACAGTATAACTATTCCTATTCAAAATACCAACTCAACCAACCCAACTCCCATTGAATCCAACATAACATAACATAGCACAACACAACAGAACAGACAACCAGACCTTGTGAACTTATTAGAATTCCTTTGCTATTACTTGTACGAAAAACCATACATCATACACATATTACATATTATTTTACTGGAAAATTTCTCCAGTAGTTTACTGACGTACATATTATTTTTTGTAGACTGTACCATAGATTCGCTCATCAACTCACTTCAGCACATAATTTTATATCGAGTAATAACTCTTTAAAAGAACTTTATACCCTCTACAGCTCTACACTCTAGTTGATACACATCCACAATACATACACATCATCATAATAATAAAATACTCCTCACGTTTTCATATCATAGTAAAAAGTAGTAGGATAAAATAATATAAATATAAATATAGTTATAGTAAAAACACAAGAGTGAATGAGTATAATATAAATGTTAAACGTATGCATGTGAATACGTCATATGTATAAATTATACATGTAAAAAGTATAGTGTATAGAGTATAGAGTATAGAGAAAAAGGTATAAGTCATGTGTCCTCGAAGTCAAAAAGTTGAGAGTTGAGAGGCCTACAATATTATAATATGTACTGCCTACATTCTAAACTCTACACTTTAGAGTTTAGAGTTTACTGCATTGCTACATACATGCAAATATTTTAGAGCATGTAGAAAAAATGTGCATATTTTATCCATGCCATGTACACTGTACAATGTATCTACAAACATGGACTTGATATTAAAATGTAAAATATAAAATACGCAATGATATGATACGAAATGAAATGGTATGAAATGGTATGAAATACACTCTACATTCTACATACTTGGCAAAACACACTTCAAATAATATCCTCTCATACATCACATGTAGCATTTAACATTTACATATGTTTTTTCAGTTTCAGTTTCCAGCACTGTATAAAGTATAAAAATGTATTCTACTATTCTACTTGTATGCGTAACTCTGTATTTTGTACGTACATATTATGCGGAGAATAATAATAATATTAATAATAATAATGATGATGACAATAATAATTGTAGCATTTTGCTCTGTGTTTTTTGTATATCACTATACCTATTCCATATGCATTCATGTACACAGAGGGGAAATTCAACATTCAACATTCTCTCATTCACTAGCTGTTTTATTACCTAACTCAATGTACAATTATGTTACTCAACGTCCTGTAGTTAGTAGTTATTAGCTATACGCTATATGTACTAGATATACTAGATTTATATTAGATGTATACATATGTATATGTGTTGCAAAATATCATTTAGATGTTTTATAAAATAGATGTATGTCCAAATAACACATTGTACATTTTAAATTTTACAGATCACATGTAACATCTCTCTATCTTCTATCTATATCTATATCTATATTCTGCCTCATGTATGATAAATGATAAAATGGTTAAAAAGTCTCTCTATTTATCCGATGTACGATGTACAATGTATAATGTAAAGTGTAAGACATAAACTTTGTTTATAATTTATAAGCATTTTGCTCTCTCTGCAGTATTCTTAAATTTTCCATTTCATTTTTTATTTACACTCTCCAAAAATTCACACACTCAACACTTGCCCCATTCACATCCATGAATGAAAGAGTGAATGAATGAATGAACTTTTGACATTGTCCATTCCCCATTCTCCATAATCCATACGCCAAACTCCACATAATATTTTACTATAAACTATAAACCGCAAAAAAATGTAAGTGTCAAAGAAATGTGGTCAGTGTTAAAATTTAAAAGTATGGCTGGAAATTTCTGTTGGAATTATTCCTCTTTTCATTATTATTATTATTATTATCATTTTATTTGTTATATTAAATGTTCTAGTGTAACTCTAGAATCAAGAATCTAGACTCTCAATTCTCATCGTTGATTAAATCGTAGACTGTTGGTCGGTTGGACGATCGGTCGGATGGAATTTTTGGCTTAACTTTCCGTCTGCCTAATCTTTATTATAATAAACTGGTAGAATAACATTTCAAACTTGATGCTTCAGTCTTCAGTCAATGCGTAATGCGTACACTCGACATTCTACATTCATTTCAAAACTTGGAACCAACTAGTTTCCTACACACTGCAAACTACAAACATTTACTATGGACATTTAATCATGTGAGGACAGTCAACGAGCATTTTACTTGGTCCATTAGATTGATGTCCTATCCTCTATATTCTACACTATGAACAGCTTCTATATGATTCTCTTAAGGAAGTAATGCATATAGTCTATACTCTATACCACATATCATTTCATCATCATCAGCATTATCCATTATCATCAGTATCAATGTGCATTCAATTCATCACTCTGTTGATTGTTGATGGGTTTTGTTATGTGACTACATAAAATATATATTGTACATTGAACACTGAACACTTGTCCACGTTTTAGAATGAAAAATGAACCCATCTTTTAACCTACCTATAGAATCAAGTATCAAGAATGGAGAATAAAGAATAAAACACACCATAAAATACAATAATAATGATAATTTCTTTGGAATTTTGACTTTGGAATATCTTGTCCCTTTAGAGTTTAGACAGTAGACAGACCTACAAGATAATTCATTGTTCAATTTAATTAAATACACATACTTTAGTAACTTGCAACTTTTCTGACTTGGCTGACTTGAGTCTTGAGCCACTACCGTTTCATACTGTACATTGCGGAGGTAATATAATACTGACTTATAATATTGAGTATATAGTATATAATAAGCGGGAAACGGTATAATATGGTAAATTGTAAATGGTAATTGACCTAGAGAGTCACCGAGTCAGACAGACAGCAAGAGAGAGAGACATAAAGGTTAAGAATTCTGACAAAGTTAACTTAATAATGCATAAAGTACAATATCTACGATATCTTCTTTTTTCCCCTTTATTTCATGCTTTTGCAATTTCATGTGTAAAACATCTCAGTCATGCTCCTGACTGACAGAAGCACGATTCAGCTGTGTGCTTAACATAATAAATTAATATAAAATATCCGAAAAAGAACAATGTACTTTGTACTATCTACTGAAAATTCAACTCCACACTCCTTCCACACCACGATATTTTCTAGATATTTTGCATTGTTTCCTCAATTCTCAATTATAATTTATAATGTGTACAAAGTACAAAGCATAAAGTAAAAGATACTCCTTGCTCCTTACACCGCTTCTTCATTATTCATCGTTGCTGATCAAAGGTTTAAAACTCATAACTGCTTCAACAGCTCATCATAATATTGTTTATTGTTTATCACATGATTGACTTACATCGTACATCATACACAACTCATAAAAATATGTGTCCATGTTTCATAATACGTACTTGATACGAGTGGAATTTGGAATTTATAAAACTATTGAGGTCACAAAATAAAGAATCAAGAATAAAGAATCAATATTACTATTGACGATTCAACATTCAATCCACAATTATGTACATTGTCCATTTTCCATTCACCATTGCCAATATTATTAAGTTGAATGTATAAATGTATGAACATACTTTGTATGAATTGCAGAGCATAAAAAATGTATTAAGGAGCAAAGCTGACCATGAATTATGCATACCTCAATAATCAAGCATGAAGAACGGGGATAAGGACACTAGAAACTAAACACTAGACGGTAGACCTTAGACACTATTTAATAATTAACAAGTATTAGAACCCGAACCCGAACCAGAGAAATTTAGCTCAAATTTTTGATAGAATCTTCTGGAACAAGTAAGCTCTATGAGTGCATGAGGTATGAGTAAAAATACGTCAAAGTTCGACAACTCTTTATCATCATTACTATGTATATAATAAATAATTTGAGTAGTAAAGGTTGACTTAATACAAAATGGTTTGTCCTCACTTCGACTTCGACTTTGACACCAACTTTAAGTGTAATTAAAACTCAGCTCTAAACCTACAGCCAGTAGCGAGCTAGCGAGCGTTTCAAGTTTGAAGGTAGAACAATTTACATTTACTATTCTCCCCATTCACTAAAATATGTAACTTAAACTTTACACTGTACATAAACAATATATCCAGTAATAACAGTAATAATAATTATTATTATTATTACTGTTGTGCTGTTTTGCCTGACATTTGTATTTTGTATTTGTCATAGACCTTGCTCTAGTTTTTTGAACTTGCTACACAAAACACAAACTAATGCAATGACCATGAATGGACTTTACTCTGAATTTGGATTTCGGATACTGATATTGGACATTGATAATTATTATTGATAAATACTTGATATTTTTATTTTGTATTTTGTAGTTTTCCTGCATGCATCATTCATCCTTCATAGGAATAAATATAGAATATAGATAGAACATATCGTATTACATGTCAATAACTTTACCAGTACAGTACCCAATTTATCAAAGAAAATATACAAGTCGGTTAATTTTAATGTTCACAGTTAATGGGGTAATTACTACAACATGAATAAATGTACTGTAACTGGCCTGTAACTGTACTGTACTGGAAATATTTAGAATTAACTCGTTATAAATACACTCTATGTGTTGTGTATGCATATTGTATATTTTGTACTGGACATTAAATAAATACGCTAGGAGCTAGGATAAATCAATATCAATATTTCTAACGTTTCACGAGTGTACTGTCTTATTTTCCTGTTCAATATTTAATGCTTCATGTTGTAGACTTACTGAAAATTCAGCTGTGTTATATAACACATCATAATCCTGAGTCACGAGATGTGACGTAAATATAATATATTGTATAATATTCTAGAGTAAAACCAAAAGGTTCCTGAAAAACTACCTACGGCCTAAAATAGAACTTACGCGACTAACCACCACAATATAAAAATCATAAACCAACGTGCACAATGTCCAATGACCAGTGCTATGTAAAAAATACTATGTAATTTGTTTGACGTATACAGTAGACAAAGAGAAAGAAAGAGAAAGGTATGCCAATTGCAAATGTAAACAATCGTTCAACACAAGTCAAGACAGAAAGTATAAGCTACCAATCGTCAGTTGTCAATACTCAATACAGTCCAACTGGAACTTAGAAACAATTGAAATGTATCGACTCGAGACGACTGACAGCCGACAACCCGATGACAATGGTGATAGAATTTTCCGGAACCGAACCCGAATCCGTCGAATGAACTAGGGCATCGATACAAAATACAAAATACACACACGTGAAAATTGTCCCGTGACCAATGCTCAATGCTTAGTTGCGTGACACATCTAAACAAAATATTTTCATTTACAGTGTACAGTTGACAGTACAAGTATAAAAATATCCAATCGTTCAGCAATTTTCCTTGCTAATAAAAGAAACTAGAAACTAGGAACTCATATTGTCTCACGACTCACGAACTTCCTGCTGGATCACGCTAATAACCAATAACGATAATAAGTAGAAAGTAGAATACAGAAGCAACTAGCAACTACTGTACGGTGTATTCTGTCCTGAATCCTGAACAAAAGTTACGGCTAGTTGCTATTGCTAGTAATAAATAATACAAAAAGAAAATAATATGTTGAAGGTCAATTGTCAGTTGTCATTTCGTTATCCGAATCGGTAACCTCTAAACTTTTTTTACATCGGATTAAAAACCCTGAAACAAAACTTCTAACTTCTAGCTGATGAAATTAATCAATGAGAAACAGAACAAATTCCTGGTTTGAAATCCACATAAATAATTCATTTATAGCATTAGGCAACACAGAGCATCTTATTCCATATATCTGTTTGCGATAATTGAAAATGTATCTAGGATTTTAAATGTACAATGTACGAAATGCATAAAACAATAAAATCTAATCTAATATTGAATATTGAGCATCAGCCACAGCTACAACTTTCAATACAATACAATGTACAATGTACTTAACTCAATTCCTTTCTTTGTGATTTGTAATGTATGCACATAAAAAATAAAAAGTGCATATATACATAATACGCAAATTATTATGTGCATTGCTTCTAGATTCTAGATTCATGTGACGAATTTAATGACCACAATTAATGTATAAACTTTTCATTCATCTGTATCATGAATCAGGAATCAGGAATTGCATCCAGCTGATAATATAAAATACAAAATACAAACAACATCCTCACTATCCTATATCTTCACACTTAATTGAAGAAAGAAAGAACAAAATGAGACATATAAACTATGGACATATACATAACATGGATCATTATAATCATTTTTTACTTCGTATTTTGTATTGTGTACTATAAATCAAGCGTATCCACAATCTACTATCTACACTGTACATTGTACATATATGGACTCGAGACTAGTCTAAAGATTTGACTTCAGTTCAGTTTCGTGGATCACCTTCTTATTTTTTTCCCCTTTACTTCCTTGTTGTCTCTTTTTATGTAATTCCTTTCTTCCGGCTAATAATATAAGATACTGGGATGGACAATGTACATTTCACTATTCACTAATACACAGAGTATTTTATTCCCTATTCGCTATTCACTAATTCTTTAGGTCAAAAATTTGCTCATGTAAAGTTTATAGTGCAGTTTAGTTTCTGTTTATGAACAGAGCTGCTGATAATAATAATAATAGTGATAATAACATTTAAAGGAAATTATCATTATCCAAGTTGAATAAAAGATTAAGAAAGATCATTTAGTTGAATCAAGAATTGAACATGTCCAGCATGTACACTGTACAATGTACACCCATTCTCATCTTTTTTTCTACTCGTACGCCGTACACAGTATGATCAATGATCTTTATTACACTCTCCACTATCTGCAGTACAATACAATACAACAGTATTCAGTATTCACTGTACAATGTATGGGCGACTTTGAAAAAAAAAGAAAATGGCAAGGAAGTTTTTGATTTTGATTTTCAAGGCAAACCTACATCATATGCACAATGTACATGGAACATCCTATGCACTTTACACTATACATTGTACTTTGTACAGTAATAATTATATTAGTGTACACTTGCTACCTCAACCTCTTCGTGCTCGTGCATTCTTTTCATGTTACATGTTACGTGTATCTCAAATTCTCCATTCTTCATTCTAGATTTGCAACTCATGTTCTTTTGGAAAAGAATTATATTACAAATGTTAATAACTATTCTCTTTTTTAGTGGCAGTCAGTAGTCATCTCATAATTTGTAATTTGTAGTGGGATAGATAGAGAGTATAGAATCGAGAGGAAGGAACTTTTTAATTATAATACTAATATTTATGTGACGCTTGATTTAGAAATTCCTTTGGCAGAAAATCGCGGAGCAAATTTTTGTACGCTCCTTTAAATTGCGTACAGCACATTTAAAATCATGATGCTTCGCGAATTTTCTAAGGTGAGAGTTTATCCAATCAACTTCTCATTTAGATATCTATTTATTTACATGGAATGCAAAGTTTACACCTGTACATCTCAACCTTTTTTGAAGGTACAAGAACATTT
This sequence comes from Sminthurinus aureus, assembly GCA_034698265.1. Lineage (NCBI taxonomy): Eukaryota > Metazoa > Arthropoda > Collembola > Symphypleona > Katiannidae > Sminthurinus > Sminthurinus aureus. The sequence goes on along the minus strand of JAQGBH010001546.1, from coordinate 14,356 downwards.
TATCTTGTTGCATTCAGCGTATTATTTAGCATTTAGTAAATCTAAAACCTAAACTACAGTGTTTCACCTTCTCCTTGATTCTTGATTCGTGCTTCATGATTCATGAGTCACAGTGTAAAACTACTTTGATCCAGACACTCAATAGGTATTCAAAGTCATAATCTGGACTTAACTCGATTCTCGATTCTTGATTCAATTGAATTCTTTGATATTGCGATAAGACATGCGATGAACAATGTACAATACAATTCAATGCAATAGTGTGAACTGTGAATGTATAATACATTCTAATTAAATGTTCAGTAGTCACAGCAGATATTAGATAGTTCATCCTTTGATACAAATTGCTCATTGCTCATTGCTCATACACTTGACTTTTGACTCTTGATGGCTGATATTTGATACTAGAGTGTCGTTCATATTAATTACATAGATACTACAGGTTGATTATCTAAAGTAATAATCAAGCAATGAATTTTGACGTTATCATTTTGAACATGATATTATATTACGATATTATCACATGGATAAGACTAATCAATGTGCATAATATGGGGAATGGAGACGATGTGACGAGAAACTAAAGAAGAAGATTCTCAACTTTTTATCCTGTAAATTTACTACCATATACTTAGTACTCAGTACACACTTGAACATTGTGAATTTTACATTGGGATGGTACATGTTACTGATGTCTTTATACAGTAATTCATAGCAGAGTTCATATCGCTATGCTATATCGAATATCGAGTATCGAGTATGAACACGTCAGACATAATAATAATAATGCCAAATACCGGCCTGTCGCCTACTATATGTATTATGGATTTATTCAATATTCAAATTAAGGCTTCCCTCAAATCGACTATTTGCTTTCAAATCGTTTCGATTTGAATGGATTTGAAAAAATTTGAACTTTCAAATCGCAGATTTTATCCGATTTGCAACGATTTGCAGTTTCAAATACATCGATTCAAATCGTGTGAATCGATTTGCACTTGCAAAGCAAATAACTGCAAATTTGTTTGCAAAATTTGCATCCATTTGCAATTTTCAAACAAAATAAAAATAATTAAAACCTGAATATAATGATCATAGTTAATAATAACTTTCAAGTATCATAAATCACAACTACAAAGTAAGTATAATTATATGAACATTTAACAACAATAATAATAATTATTATTATTGTTAGTTACTTAATTACAATTAAGTTTTAAACAGCAAAACATCAAATTAGCCATGCATACTGTTTAAATATCAAAACATAATATTAACGATGAAGACTGTTAAATAATAATAATGGTATGATCACACTGGTTCAACGCTATTTAAATAAAAACATCACACACTAAGTATTAAGGGCTAATTTTAGTGAAAAATGCCAAATTTTGACTAAATGCACTTAATACTTATTATTTAATCAAAATGACGTTGAATTTTAAATGGTTTTTAATAGGGAATAGTTAATCGTCGTTGGTTTATTTTTGTTCTTTCGATAAAACATTGCATGTGTGTGTCCATGTTTACATTACTTGATCCTTGCGTATGTTATGTATCATACTATATTGTATGTTAAGTATTCTACATATAATCCATTTTAATAAAAAAAATACAAAATAGCATTTAGATTTTACATTGTGTTTCAAAGCGTCTGTACTTAATACTTAGTGTGTAATACTAACAACCGAGATAATAATAATAATGATGTTCTGCCATGTTTGTATTTAAATAGCGTTGAACTATTGTTATCATAGTAGTATTATTATTTAACAGCCCTTGTAATTGAGTTGCGTATGATTATTTATGACAATAAATCAATAATATAATAACATGCCATCATACACAGTATAAAAAAACAGTATTCATCTTTAATGTTATGATGTTTTGATATTTAAAACTTAATTGTAATTAAGTAGCTAGCAATTATTATTATTGTTAAATGTTGATATAATTATAGTTACTTTGTAGTTGTGATGTGTGCTATTTAAAATGTATCGAGTTATTATTAACTATTATCATTATATTCAAGTTTTAATTATTTTTAGTTTGTTTGAAAATTGCAAATGGATGCAAATTTTGCAAACAAATTTGCAGTTATTTGCTTTGCAAGTGCAAATCGATTCACACGATTTGAATCGATGTATTTGAAACTGCAAATCGTTGCAAATCGGATAAAATCTGCGATTTGAAAGTTCAAATTTTTTCAAATCCATTCAAATTTTTCGTAAACCATACGCTTTGCTTCGCTTTGAATTTGAACGTTTCGATTTGCGGGAAGCCTTAATTCAAATGCACGCGTGCTCTCCGTCATCATCATGTAATATATTATAATACTGAATACCTAATCACTAATCACGCTTGTATTCTGTATTCACAATTCCCATGCACGTTCAATGTACAATGTACCATATGACTGATATTTTTTGTACAAATTATAAATAATGTTTCCCGATTCCTACAATCTCACTTGTGTTTTTAATTTAACTTTTGATTAAAAATCCATTTTAAAAACAAGCCTCCAATTTTCTTAATTATTGATTTGGAGTCATTTAGAAACTAACAAATTCATGACTAAATTTAGAAAGATAAAATAGTATGTGGAAAGTAAAAAGAAATTAGCATAAATAGCAAGTTCACGTTCTTAAAATTCCTACACAGCACAGAATAATACATATTATGTACACCTGCGAGCTGTGACTCATCCACTGGGAGATATTTTGTATGGGAATAGGGAATGTAGAATCCAAAATCAAGAATCAAGAAGACAGTGATATATTTGTATTTTCTATATTATTGTAGTTCTAATCTGATTTACATCAAGAATCAAGCATCAAGATGAAAAGCAAGGTAAACAGAATAAAGTAGGTGCGTACAAAATACAAATGAAATGACTTGTACACGTCACGCTTTTACTCCTTACTCGTTAAGCATCCTACATCAATAAAGTTAAGGTTTGAACTTCCTTCTTTTTCATCTCCTTAACTATTAGCCATTAACCATTAACCACCTACTGTAAGTAATACTAAAGATTTGTTTTTATTTTTCTTCTTGTTATTTGTTCCTACTTCTTCCTATAATATAATATAATTCATGATTATGCTATGGATTGTGTATATTACGAATTGTGATCTACCTCCATACTACACGAAACATACTATGATATACGTACAACGCAACATAAAAGATTATAAAAAATAATAATAATAAGTTTTTAGACCATTTTCAGTACATATTGTATGTACACTGTACAGCGTATGCTGCTTAATGTATAATGTATCGCGGATAGTAAATAGTAATGGTCAAGGTCGTTTGTCGTTTTACAATTTACAAGAGAAGAGGAGAGAAGCATCCATAAACCATAAACCATGTATAAAATGTATTCATAAGAAATACAAAATACACTATATCCATTCACCATTCACCGTACAACCTACACTGTGAATTTTGCATACCTTCCACAATTTACAATATATCACTTTTTACTTTTTAGACCAAATACCAAATAAATCCGATACCCTGTCGAAAATATAATCCTAAGCCCATAATAATAATAATTGTTAATTGTCCGTCTGTTTATTTAATAAATAGAGTAAAATCAACATTGATATGTTTATTATGTCGACTGTCTACTGATGACTGATACATTTTTCGAGGAAAAAACTTTGTTGTTGTCAGCATCTTTTTTTTGTATTTTGCTCATGTCTTGTTTGATAAAAGAAGTCTGCTCGCCAACAAAAATAATAATAATAATAATAAGTGAGAAGTAAACAAATGTAGTGAAAAATAACCTGATAAGCACAATAGTTGTTACACATCAATTTTGAAATTACATCTGTTTGTCTAGTGTTGAGTGTCTAGTATCTAGTATCTAGTGTCCAAATATCTGACGTATGCAAACAAAAATGAAAATAACATCAAACATGGATACATGTTCCTTTCCTATATTTTCCTGTCTACCTTGATTCGTCATCCGTAATCACAGGAAAAAACAGGATGCCTAGCACAACAATCTTAGTCTTATCCAGTCCAAACCAGCAGACCGAGAGCCCAGAGGCAGAAAAACAAAAGTTGTACAGTATTGAGTATAGTGTAGAAAAATGGCATAAAAAACAAAAACAGGATACTTTGACGTTGTCGATTGGCAATACCGATTGAAAATAGAAAATACACGTTTAAAAAACTATTTTCTTCCGTCATTTACAAGCTTTGATCTTTGATCATAATATTTTTCTTCTTTCCATACTATTTGTTCTTCAAACTTCATGACAGCTACTGTTTTCTCTAAAGTCAATAGTCAATACAACTACAAAATACATAACACATTATGCATACGATGTACGATCTAAAATCTAAAGTGAATGGAAAAAAGTTAAGAGTTGTACATCGTACAAAATATCTGCAATCTGCACACTATTTCACACGTCGACACCAAATATACCAAATACTGTAGGTTGTAGATACATATATTTCCATTTTAAACACTTCCTTTTAAAATTCCTCATAAAACTTGTGTGTTTAAACACAGCACGAAATATACGAATTTCCTTACTTGTGATGAGAGTGTCGAGAGATGTGAATACTTTTATCAATATTAGAATACTTAATATTTGGATTTGAATCTGAATTTTGATCCATCTTACTTCTTACTAATAATGAATAAGGAATACATCTAAACAGTTTTATTTAACGAATACATCACTTGCTTGATTAAGAAAGTAAAAGTTGGTAAGGTCACGCCTTTTCTACAAACTACAAACTTTACTCAATGTAGATAAATTGCAATAAACCTCTATCCAAGTTTATTCATTTAGTATTCATTGGTCTTCATTTTTCTTTTGACTCTTGATTCTCGGCAAAACGGAATTTAAGCAGCAATTCTCTTTATGAAAATGACATTGCTAGACTTTATATTCAATGTAATAAACTTTTGCCTCTACACCTGAACCACGAAATTAATAAAGTTTTCCCCTTTGCACATTCAAGGTTGGTTCAAGATTCAAGATGATTCTATCAAAAATCCAAGCTCAATAGTCAACATCCTGTACAATCACAATCTAGGAACTAGAAACTCGCATCTAGATATTTCGTTTCAGAATTCTATAGTCAATCACTTTCCTCTTTCTATAATTTGAGCCAGCATGTTTCCACATTCCACACTGGAGTTCGGAAAATCTACCATAGGAAAATCTCGGAACAAAAACATTATACAACATTTATGTAGTGGAGAGAATAGCAAAACTAATACGAGTAGAGAGTAGAGTGATATTGTATTATACATTATGGATTATGGGTGAGAGCCAATGTAAACTTTGTACATGTATACATATATATATTTGTGCACATGACCAGGGCGATGAAAACACACAGTACAAGGAGCCCTGGTGCAATATATTTAAGACAACTAATATTATTTACAATTGGAATTATTATTACCGATAACCGATGCTTCGCAATTATCACTACACTACTTCTTGCTTGTAGATTGTAGTTAAAAATAACATAAGGACTATAATTTCCTGGGTTGAAATTTACAGCTTACAGTTTAATGTAATCGCTTCAAAATACAAATATATCAAAACTCTCAAGTAAACTTGCAAAAATGCATAAATAATCCTATATATTGTATGATGTACTTTGTACTTTATAATTTACAATGCAACTATAAACTACAAACTACATGTAAACCAGAGTCTAGCAGAAAAACAATACTCCAATTGTCCAATTCCTTGTTCGAAATTCCCATGATATGTCTATCTCGAATAGGAAAAATTTGACTTTTCTAAATTCACAAAGTTTCATGGCCAACGTACAACAGATGTATAAGTAATAAGTAGTTTGTGTTTTGTCTTGTATTTGTAACATGAAATCAAGTTCACATGATGAGCATGGAATACTGATTCAAGAAACATCCTTACTCGAATTTTCATATTTTATCTCTGGCCTGGTATGTGAATATTTTTTAGACAGTTCAAAAGTTTCCTTCATTGTTATTGTTGTGTTGTTTGTTGATATTTTCATCTTGTCAGTTTCCTCAAATTATTATTTACTATTTAGTATTTTCAGTATGGTTTGATACGCTCTATAATATTATATACATAATGTGCATTTTATACAACTTGGATTTGATATCTTATACCTGATATTTATCAACTGACTATCATTTTTTTTCACACCATATTTTTTGGAAACAAGTAATTTGCATTAAAAAGTGATTGGCCGAAAATACAGAAACTACAGAAAACGACGCCAGTACAGTTTCATTTTCGTTGTATGTTTGGTGGTTTGTGCGTTAAATGTTATATGTTATATACCATATGTAATACATTATGTATGTACATTATAAAATAAATAAATACTACACATGAACATGAAAGAGAAAAACAAGGAAAAATATTAATTAATTTTACCTTATAATGGTAATCATAATTATTATTATCATTATTATTATGATTCTTCACTGGATAATGGTGATGATTGGCATTCGTATTGGTAAATCTGCTATTACTTTTATCACATTTACAAAAGGTTAATCCACCATCACAACAATTATTATTATCACATGATTCTCCACGTTTATTTTTTCTTGACTCATCTACTGTTATTGTTAATGGTCGATGATAGCAGGAAACAATGAATGAGAATAGGAGTAAACTGATGTATAGCGTAACTAGCACAATAATAACACTTATGGAAATGTGAAGAAGATTTAAATAGAGATCGTAAAATGGAAATATTATTGATATCCATGATGAAGAAGAAGATTGCAAAGAATTCTTTGTCTTTGATATAAATTTCTTGACTACCTTTTTCCCTACATTATTTTTACTACTACTAACTAGAAGTTTTCCCACACGACTCATTCCATTAAGTCAAAATTTGACAATTTCAAATGTAAAATAGCAGAGAATTCAAGATTCAATGAAAAAACTGAAAACTGAGAATTCCTAAACACCATTGAGTATTGAGTTTTAGCGCACTTTTCTTTCCACTGTCTATGATTAGCCTATATCACTGAATAATAGTAATACTACTAGTATTTACTCCCTGATATTTGAAAACATTCGTAGGTTGAAATACTAGTTATCGTAGCAGTGACATTATATTTATGTACATGTAGCATTACACATTACATTTAGTTTCTCATAAATATATATATTCGTTCATTCGGATTTCGGCTTCGGAGAAGAGAAGCAGAAGGAGACCAAGTTAAACACACGTACACAAGTAATACACCAAACGAGACATTCTATCTATGAAAAAAACTAGAAAGGAGATCAAGTGAACTCTTTCTTTCTCTAACTATCCGGCTCCTGTTTTTTCTTCACCAGAAATACTTAATGTCTGTACTAAAAATAGGAAAACATGTAGGTTTTTCGTCCTCTTCCTGTACATACAAAACATACTGACAACATGCAAAATACACCATGATGTAGAGTGTAGAATTTAGAATATAGAAAGTGTAAAGTGCAGTCTCCCTAGTCATTAGCATATCAGTATTATGGTTCAAGATATGATATAACCCACATAATATAAAAATGTGCCTGAATTTTATCTGAACAGTGTAAAAACACTACATACACTGAGTATATATTATATTGTAAATTGTAATACTATAGTACATCCAGGCAGAAAATGTTAAAAAGTCAAGAAACTCTCTCTAAAAGATATTGCACACAATGTAGAGCGCATTTTGTAGATCTTACCCGCATTTTTTTTCGCCCTGTAACAATGCCAATATCAAACATCAAACATACAACATTATGCTCTAAAATTTAGCATGTATTTTGTATTTTGTGAGGCCATGTTACTTTTATCTAAAATTCTTTAACCATTTATGATTTATGATTTACTATGCTGTATTTCTATGTAAAGAGCCCAATGCAAATGAGGAAATATTGAAAAATATTATGCAAAAATTCAATGGGTCATTTTATAGCATCCCTAAAACCTAAAATAGCATTACAATATAATATGCAGAAATATGCATACCAATATGTATAACACGTGTAGGCATGTTCTATGTTCAGAAAAACAAAACAAAACAGATCTACATATAGATATATACAGAATTTCACACGGAAAAGAAAATCCAAAATCTAAGCTACCCACAAAAAACAATAATAATTATTATGTATTATGTATGAAGTCATTGGAATTTAGGAAATGATATTCATATTTACAAAACACTGTAAACTGTGAAAACGATATAAAAAACGATGTTTATAGAGGAAAAACAAAAAGCAAAAGGAAAATATTGGAATTTTACAAGGGTCAAACTAATAAAGTACAAAATGTATTATAAAAATTATCATCTGTGTGTGTTTGGTTTGTTGTGTGTATAAAAAAAATACACACACAATTTTGATTCTCAAAACGGTTTTTACGAGATATTTGTGTGCTATGATCATCATGCTTGTACATTATCAATTTTCAATAATACTGTGTGTACTTATAGTGCACATTATTTTTGAAAATCAATTGTTATTGCATAAAAATCTACTTTTTTTAACATCTAAAATCTATAGAAAAATCATAATAATAATAATATTAAACATGTAATTAAAAACAAAAGGGAAAAGCAAGAAATCCAAATCACAAAAAAATGAAGGTTGAATGACTTTCAGTTCTTTTTTGGTTGTTGCTTGTTGTTTTTGTACAATTATTTTAAAAATAAAAAGTAATTGGACACAGAGAGGACAGGGGAGAGATGTTTCAATTGTACTTTTGAGACAAAAGACAATGACTTATAAAAAGAAAAACAGGAGATGAAGCAATAATATCATATTATAATACTATATATAATTACAATATTTACAGGATATAAGTATAATACATTTTTATGTACAAAACACAAGAATTGGAAGATTTTTATCCAAAAAGGGGAAATTTTGTAAACTGTTTGCCGTTCTTTTTTTCTTTTGCACATAAACTGTACTTTTTTGTTCCGAATAAGTTTCATAAATTCGGGTACTTCTAAAGTATTTAACAAAAGGTATTTACAACTTACTAGTACAACAAGAAATAAATCGAGAGAAAATATAAACAAAAAACAAAATATGATGGAAATATCATATTATTATGGTTTGATATAATATCAAATTGATATTCAAGAAAACTATATTTGATGAAATATCAAATATTTGTTCAAATGGCAAAGTAAATACTAATAAAAAAATAAACTATCGTACATTGTACATTTTGTAGATATATATACATAATATTGACAAGAACAATAACATGACACAAGCATGGATGATGATGACAACAAAATTACTATCAAGTACCAAAAAAGTGTATAATAATATTATGTGAGACGTGAGGAGAGATATTTTTTGTTTGTTCTTTTTGTTTGGTTTGGTGTTGGAGAAAATAAAAAAAAGAGAGGAGAACATCAATCAATCACCATTCATAAATCAAAATAATGATATAATGATAATAATTCCATTTGTACAATTTGTGTGTGCGTGTGTTCTTTTCTGCATAATATTATAATATTTTATAATATATTAGATGCGATGCTGTCTAAAATGCTTGTCCCTTATTTTTTGATATTTATTTTTTTTGATTGGATATATATTGTATATTGGATTGTTTTAAGTCTCAACTTAAACTTACATTTTCACTGGCAGATGAGTCGCTGGTATTGGCATATGTATGATTTCGTCCACGTTGACCACGGTCTGAAGTTTCCGTCTCGGTTCTCTCTGATTTCCCCCCAGAATATTTGGATGAATGTGGGCCAGCCATTTTTTCTGTCACATTTTGAGAAGCAGGAGGAGAAGAAGAAGACGATGAGGATGATGATGTTGATAGTGTCGACGGTTGATAACTATGTAATTGTGGTAGAGGTGGCGGCGTGGGAACTTTCACAATATTAATTACATTTGAATTTGTTATATTATTATTATTATTGATATTATTGATGGTGTTGGTAGTAGTAGTAGTAGTATTTGATTGTTGATGTTGATTCGTGGTTGTCGTTGTTGGTGTTGATGTTGCGGAAACTGGAGCTGGTGATGGTGACCTTGAATTTTTGGCAATTTTAACACGGGTCAACTGTACATCTTTAAATGGTGATGTGCTCTCTCGCTTCCGTTCTGTACCCGCTGACAATGGTAGTAGTACATCCGAAGAAGAAGAAGAAGGAGACAAAGATGTACTAAGATTCACTAAATTATTATTTTGATTACTACTACTAACATTACTATTATGATTATTATTATTATGATGATTTCCTAGTCCATACTTTTGATTTAATTTTAAAACAACAACATCCGAATTTCCATCTTGAATCTTTTCTTCTTTCTCAACATTTTGGACTACATTTGAATTTGAATTTGTATTCAAAGTTGGTAAAATTATTTTTGATGTAGCAGAAGCAGTGCAAGTATCAGTAGTATTATTATTATTATTTGTCGTTGTTTTTACTGTTGTCGTTGTTGATGGTAATTTGACAGTAACAGTATTAATCATACCGTTACTATGACGTTTTTCAGAATTATAAGAAGATCCAGTATTATTAATACTGGACTTTCGTGATGTCAAACCAGCTGATGATGATATTCCATTTGTTCCATTTGTTGTTTTATCCGGTGATTTTCTAATAATAATAATATTACTGCCACTGTTACTGTTAGAAATTCGACCAGTTGATAATGGTGTTGATGTTGTCTCGGTCTCCACATTATTTTCCAATAATTTCCCATGAATAGACTCTTCAGAAGATGAATCTTGATCCTCGAGAGAAAATTTATGAATGATGACTTTAGACTTGGTCTGTATTTTAGATGAACTCAAAGTATTGGGTTTTAATAATGATTTTTTAACACCAATTTCAACGGATGGTGATTTTCTGCTTATATTATTGTCTCCAGCTCCAGTCCCGGCACCGGAAGCTGTCAACTGTGATTGTTGTTGTCCTACACACATACTACCGGCTGTATTTGTGGTAGTACCTGATTTAAAATTACCAGTTGTTGTTGTTGAGGAAGGAGAAGATTTTTTTATGTTTGTTGTTGTTGACACTAGTACATTATTTGCATTAGAATCACTACTATTATTTAGTAGTGATTCACCGCCGTTTTTCAGTTTAGATTTTACACTGTTTTTGTCGGTAGCTGAAGATGGCGTCAGATTCTGTGGAGATGGAGAACAAGTAGATGAATCATCATTGTCCACAACAACAACACTTTTTTTAACAGTACTACTACTTTTATTATTGGTATTATTAGTTGTAGCAGTTGATCTATTTTTAATATTACTTCTACTATTAATACTACTTCTACTACTAAAATCATCTTTATTATCTGTAATCGTATTTGTATCATCATCATTATTAGCATCATCAGTAGTAGAATTAATGGGATTGCCATTACTGTCCTGATCTACGGGTAACACTGATTGTATTAATTGTGATTTTGATCGTGAAGTTTTGAGTGTAGTTGTTGCCGTTGAAGGCTTAACATCATCAACATCAATATTATCAATATCACTTTTCCCCTTGTTGTTTTGCTGTTGACTTGTGGTCAATTTTGATTCTCGGGTTTTACCCTTTGTGATTGTGTCATTATTCCCATTCATATTTTTTGTATCATTATTATTCTTATTGTTACTAATATTATTATTATTATAATTGTTGCTGCTGCTATTTTTACTTCTAATAGCTAATAAGCCTACCTCACCAGCACCACTATTGCTATTATTAATATTATTATTATTACTATTATTAGCATCAGGAGAAATAGAACAAGAAGAAGAAGAAGAAAAATTTGGGGGAGGGGAACTAGAAGAACGAGAACGAGGAGGATTGGGAATATCAGCAGGATTATCAGAAGTAGTAGAAGAAGAAGAAGAAGAAGAGGAATTATTAATAATAATACAAGAGCCAACATCATTATCATTATTTCTATTTTCTACATCTCTACTATCATCAATATCAATGTTTTGTACATGATTATGATCATAATCATCATTATTATCATCATCATCAACAACACCACCTTCATTATTCATTTTGGACACAACACTGTTATTAGTGGGAGTAGCAGAGTGAATAGCAGAGGTGGTAGTAGTAGTAGAGGTTGACTCAGAACCAGAACCAGAAGACACAACAGAGGATTTATTTACCTCAACAGTTCCAGTTGAATTGAGACCTCCAACTCCATTTGTTTTCCGGTCCAAAGAAGATGATGATGAGAGTCCTGTTCCTCCAGCACTAACACCAGCATTTGAAGATGACCGACTCCGACTCAAATCACGGTCACGACTGGTCAAGGTCAATGAGGAAGTTGTTAAAGGACTTGACCCTAATTCTCGACTACCACTTCGATCCCGACTGTACAGCGAGGATGTTGATGAGGCTCCATAACTGGATTTCCTCGTACTGTCTACAGAATCTCGATCTCGATCTTTAGTTCGTGTATATTTGTAGGAGGAGGGAGAATCTTTATTATTGTCACTTGATAATTCAAGAGCTTTTAGACGATCAGAAATACTTGTTGCTCTGTCGGTAGCAGTGGTGGATCCTTCAAGATTCCTTCGAAGACTTGAGCTTGTTGTTCCTCGAACAGGTGAGACACTTGATCGGGCACCATAACTGGAGCCATATGTAGATCGTGTGCCGGATCCAGTTCCATTGGAAAGGAAACGACTTCCAGTTGTTGATGATGTATTTAATTCTGATATTTTTCGTTCATACAAAGGTGGACGAGGTGGGAGGGTCGAGGTGTATTTTGACGTGTAGGATGATAAATATGAAGATGGACGACTGGTTGAAGAACGGGTGGAATATGAATACGTTTCCTGACGAACACTTCCTCCTCCGAATCTTCTACTGTATGTTTCTGGCACAGGCATTTTTTACAGTGTTTTGTTTATTAGACTGATTTCTCAATGAAGAAAATAAATGTACTAGTTTAAAAATTGAGAATTGAATTGTACAAAGAACGGAGAACGTAGCAAGTAGAACGGTAAATTATATAGGATTTCGGATTTGGACTAGTGAAAATTTAAGAGACAGGAAGGAAAAAGGAAGGAGAACCGAGAGAAACAAAATTATAAATTCTTCCAAACAAACTGATGATGATGTTTGTGGTGATTATGACAATTTTCATTTGCTGATGGGTTTCATTTGTCATTAAATTCGTCTCAGGAAAAATAACGTCGAGGTTTCGCTGAATACGATGCTTGATTTTGAATTTCACTTTTGTTTCGGATTTGACTTTGATTTTGAATTTGACTTTCAATCACCATAATGTGTTGATCTTTAGGTTTCAGATTTTCTTAGATGTCTTCCAAAAATTTCCTGTATTGATTGAGATATTCTATATCTTCTATCTGTTTCTGTCCAATGTTCTTTTTTCTTGTTTTTTTAGGATATTTTTTTATGTGTATATTTTCTTTTTATTCAAAAAATAATCATTTTCACCAGGAAAATGATCTATTTTTTGTCTACAATATTCAAAAATAATTTATTCGTCCAGAAGTATCTTTCCGTATTTTATCATTCACTGTGCCTGCAGTACAGTTTCAAAGTTGTTTCTGATCTTTGATTGTTCAAGGCTTGAGCTTGCAACTTCTGACTTCTGATGATGAGCAATGAGCATAGAATGTTGAGATAAATTTTCTTTTACTTCCCGTTTCCTTTTCAGGCATGTAGAATGTAGACTGTGTATTATTGATTGAAGAAAAGAATTTATGAACTACACACCACAATCACAATGTGTTCTTATTTGCTGTAGCTAAGTTCCAGGGAGAAAATTTCTTTGAGAGAAGCAGAGAGAGAGTGGCTTCACAGGAGATGAAAATTGATGAGTCTGTAAGAGAAAAAACAAGAAAGGAAAATATAATTAGTACACATGTATACTTTTATTATTATAATAAAAAATTATTATCATTGAATATTGAATTTGGTGTAAGTATTTTAATGTTTACGCTCTACGCTTCAATTGTGTACATTTCCTATGTAATTACATTCTTTGGATTTTTTTAATTTCTAACTGGGCTCGTTTTTTATGACGAAGAAAGTTACGGAAAATGGAGAAAGTCTATTTATGGTTTTTGATTCTGCTCTGTAAAAATGTTGATGAATTATCAATTATATGGGCTGCGGTAGCGAAATACCGTTTTCCAATCATTTCCAAATTCTAGTAACTGTACTGTTTTCCTCTGTACTCTACTCTAAACAAACTCTGCACTCTGTATAAACTATAAACATTAGACAATATAAAATATAATACATAGCATAGATTGTGTACTAGATCTGTTTTGCCATGACTAATAAAGTTAAAATCCTCACTTCGTGATGATTTTATATCGCCTTAAAAGCATAAATGCTTGAGGCTCCGGAAGCGAA
>JAQGBH010001545.1:0-31549 GCA_034698265.1 Sminthurinus aureus | reverse complement strand
CAGAGTAATAGCCAATTCTCTAGAGCGTGACTCCGACCGTGACGCCATCGGATACGGATTTTATAAGTGTGTTGGATAATCCTTTGTATTCATTCAAGTAACAAACGACTCAATCACTAGACTCTAGAATCTAAATTGTAAATATATATATATAGTTTTTTGTGAGTCCTTGTTCGTGCTTGCGCTGTGAGATGAAAGATTCTTTGATGTTTTGGATTATGTACATTTTCGTATGCTTACACATACGAGACATGACTAATGCTGACCTGCTGTCGCTCTGATTTTTTTTCTGTTGTCATATTTTCTTTCTATGGTTGAGTCACGGCCACATATGATGATAAGGAATGAGGATGATTGTGGTTGGAAAGACAGAAAGAGAGAGAGAGCAAGCGAGCGAGAGAGAGAGAGAAATAAAGAAAAGAAACTACCAAAAAAAACCTGCTGGATTTTTTTAGTTCAATCAGGTTGGCAAATGGAATTGCTTATAAGATTATGATGTTCTTGTTGCAGTGGAGAGAAAAGTATATAATGAAGATGTTGTTTGTTTGGCTTGACAATTGGAATTCTTTGCTTTCTCTTTCTAGTTGTTTTTTTAGAAGAGTAGAAAGGAAACCCGCGTTCTTCGTCCATCCGCTTTGGCCCGGCTATAATAAGAAAAGAAAAAGTAATTCCAGATTATATTTTGTGAAACGGGTTTCTCAACATAAACACGTCATAACTCACAACAACATACCGTATCACTTTTCTTCGTTGCAAAATGGTAAATGGTAACATATTGTAATAAAGTAGTGTAGTAATAATAATAATAAGAATAATAATAGCAATATAATATAATATAATAATAGAAATACTGATTGTGGATTTGTGCATATGGCAATTTTGCATTTCCTTGATCTTTCATGTCATATCATAAATACATCATATCATACAGCAAGTTCAAGTTTCGATTCAATTCAAATTCATTCTCATAAATAAGATAATAAGAGTAAATATTGTATGATATAATAATTTGTGTTTAGAAAGGCGTTCCAGGCAATTACGCAGTCATAATAAAATAATTATAGATACTACTGATAATAATTGAGAATAATAATAATAATAATGTAATATGCTGAAAATACTGACTACGAATAAAAAAAGAATTCCATTATGGATAATAAAAGAGAGAGAGAGGCTCAGTGATAGTTAGCTAATTTTTTTGGAAATCGCATATTCTCCTCATTTCTCTTTGCTATAAAAATTTTACTGGGCATTAAAAACTGAGACAAAATAAAATACTGTGTCATTCAGTTTTTTCCACTTAGGATCACCCGCAGATTCTTTTAATCATTATGATATTTACCACTGTGATTCTCCAGGAATCATTATATTATTCTAACGATTCCAAAATGATTAGCTCTCAATTGTATCTTACATGTATTTCAATCAATAATCAATTAATCAGGAGAACTTATCATACGGCGTACAGTATAATTCATAATAAGGGGAACTCGATTCGACTAAGTACAAATAACAAATATACTCAGAATAATGCTGATTTCAATTTTTATTTCATAGGTAAAATTCAAAGTTGTCGACAACTTTGGCACATTTTTTGTGAACTGAAAAAAAAAAAACAAACCTGATGGCAAAAAAATCTCGAAGATCGCCGTTAAAAAAATACTACAGTTTTACATAATAAGTCTGTGCAACCCAAAAATTCAATTTTCTATAGTAGTTGGAGTGCTGAGAGGAAACAAAGTTTCTATTAGTACGTTGTAGAGGTGCATTTACAATTTTTTTTTACGGTAACTACTAGCTGCATTGGTTGGAATTTGCTGGTTGCTGGTGTAAAATTAAATAAAAAGGAAAATGTACTGTAAATTTGAACTTTAATCATCCCAGGCTCAACTATTTGAATATTTTGGTTTATCCAGATTTATTACATAGAAAAAGCACTATGGATTTTTTTTCAGTTCGTAAAAACTACTGTGTTAAAGCGGTCGACTGGCTTAAAAATTTACCCTTACAAATGAATTATTTATGTAATAGTAATTGTACTGTGTATCAAAAAGCCAAAATTCGAATTTTTGTTGCTTACTTGCGAGCCAGTCTTAATTGTCAAGATGCAAAACTAAAATCATCCAAAAAAAAATTTAGATGTAAATAATAATAATAATAATGATTCAGTTATAGTCATAGCTTCAAACTTGACGTAACATGACTAAAAGCATGAGGTCTCAAACTAGTTCGTCACGACAATTCCACTTGCCAAATATAACCTTGTACTTGATAAATAGAAACGGGGAACATAATTCCATCCTCACATAAGGTTACATGGGGCTGGGAGGGGTTTGAAAATTTAATTAGTTAAACAAAAAAGTTACATCAGACAAATTTTCAAAATGGAAATTTGAGGCAAAAAAAGTTCCACCAAATAATGTCTACTGAGTCAGTAGACAAGATTTGGTACTACTACTTTTGTCAGTAGTACTGGCAAAAGGTTTAGACTTTAGACCAAATCTGCCGTACTGATTCCTTGTCTACGAAGTCCAAATCAGCTGAATTTGCAACCAAAATGAAGAGTTTTATTTTCCGATTTTTGGGCAATAATCAAACATAAACTTTGATTTCAACGATTTTGGGTTTCATGGTTTATAGTGTACAGGGTCGTGACGAATGACATCATGCTTTCACTCATATAATTTCATGCATCATGATCTAAAATTTGCAAAAATTTTTCTTCTACTGAGAGTGACAGGGGAGAGTGACAAAAAATGTGCTTGAAACTTTTTCCGAGCTTAACAAAATGCATCCAAATTACTAATAATAATGATTACTAACAATTCTAAGCTGATAAATGCCCTGTGTATAAATAATGACTGATCTCAGTAAAAGAAACAAATTTTTGTAAACGTAATAAAATTCATAATGATTCAATAAATAAAAAAAGAATGAAAAAAAGTAGTGGTAGATTGAATATATAGAGATATATATATATAATAGTTGTAATTAATGAATTTTTCAACTATTTAAATACTATATTGATAGGAAGGCAGTAAGAATAAGGAGATAATAATAAAAAGTAATAAAATTTGGCAAAAAATGCTAATAATTCAAAAATGAAATTAAAAAATGCTGTAAAAATGCGAAAATGCTGAATAAATAGCAGAATACTAATAAAATTCAAGAGCACCTCGAGTCGTTGGAAGTTCCGCCGGAGGTTGTTCCACCGGAAACGCCACCGCCTCCGACATCTTCATCTGCGGTACGACCGAATGGAGAATTGCGTCCTCTTGGAGATAATCCACGAAAATCCAACTTGTACTGTGGAAATAAAATATGGAAACAAACGTTATAACATTATAAACAGTATCATACATTTGTACCTCTCATCACCATAAAACTAATTGAATACATAACATTATAGCTATTTTATTTTTAGTCCATGGGACATTTTGTTTGTTCATAGGATAATGTATAGCATGTTGATGCAGTGTAGTGATTTGTGGTTTGTGATTATTGATTGTCTCATTATTTTTTCAACAATGAGTTTCAAGGTATGCAGATGTCAAGTACAAAGTAAATTTTTACTGTTTAAAAACTGTCAAGAAAAACATGTAAATTCTAAATCCTTTCAACCATGTTTCTATTGTTGTTACATAAAACTAGCTACAAGATGTTTGTGACTGTAATAGCTAATTATTTTGGAGGGGTAATGTTTTGTTGATTTTCACTCATCGACATCGTTGTACCATGTACATTGATTCCTTGACGGAATCTCCACCCAAACTCAAGCATCATTTTTACGCCTTTCTCACTTAAAAGTTTCCATGTGCTGAGAAAAAATTTAGAAAATTTAAAAACTGGTATAAAGTGTAAATTCGATTATCTTTTATTGAAGTCTCCTCACATTTTCCTAGTCTAGGTCAACCCATTTGAAATTGGACCGACCCCCACGTGTAAAAGTTGAGTGAATGATATGAACATTTTTCCTGTATTAAAACTACAGACTTTTCTTTGAGAAATATTTTAAAAGTTTGAAAGTCAAGAAATGATGCGACAAAACTTTCTTCTCATGCCAAAACTCTGCATGTTTTAATTAATCTGATTTTGAAAAGTTATACGCTGTCACTTGATTACGTCCCAAATGTTTTGTATTACTTTTGGATATTTTATTCGATTATCGAATAAAATAACGATACAAATCACGTTTACATTCAATAAAGACTTCAAGGTAGCATGGAAGCTTTTCAGGGGTTTTTTATGTTTGGGTTTAAGGATAATTGAATATCCCAAATGTACATTTTTGGTCTTATTGGATCAGTCGATCAGTGTAAATCTTTGTATGTAAATGAGAACTTAGTAAATTCTACCATAAAATATTCGAATGTTAAAACCGTGTTTCTTTTTTACTTGAATATCTAAAATTTCTATAGGCGTGCTGTACTAAATTTAAAACTATAACTATATATAACAGAGTATCCTTTATATCCACTAGTACATTCCACATGTATAGATTACGTCATTCTAGATTCTATAGATGCTAGTATACTATTAAACTATAATAATATAAGATCTACGGTATGTTTCAGTACAATCCAGAACAATGTTTATTTTTTATTTTACAAATGATGCAAATTCAGTATATATAGAGACTTATGTATAGGAAACCAATGATAAATGTATATAAATTTTATATCACAGTTACCATCATAATAATACTTAACATTTTGCTCATCTAAATTCTAATGGGCCTACAGCTTAATACTAAATACACACAGTCATGAACATAATCATAACCATCACCAATCACTATAACCAGTAATAACATAATCAACATAAACATCACGAAACGAGATTGAGAGAAAGTCTCCAACTTATACTGAAACTAATACACATTATTCTATACTATAATGAATCTGATCTAACAAAATAGTAAAAATTAATAGTAACATTTCATTTGTGTAATAATAATAATAAATAATAATAATAATAATACTTATTATAAAATAATATGCAATCAAAACAATACAGTGGAATTTAAATATTTTAGACTACAAAAGGCAATCAAGTTTCAGCTTTGGTGCTGTTTGTATTTTGTTTTGTTGTATGTATCGCATGTTGTATATTGTATGTAACGACCTAAACCTCATTCCTTATCGTTTAGTCACGCCATGATGAGTTCAATGGTTTTAATTTGTTTTTACTTTCTGCTTTATTTATATATATACTATAATATACTACATAAAAGAAAACAAAAGGGTACGTTGGAGAATCATAACAAGTACGTTACCATTTACCAATTATTGCTCATACAGTAAGTATAGACAAAATATTACCGCCTAATGACAACTACACTGATTACTTTTCAATATAGGTATCAGCCTCATGTGTATTTTTAATACAATTTCTGGTGCAGCAGACAATTATTAATGTATGTACCACAGAAAAAAGAATGGAAACAGTGCTAGCCGATTAAAAATTTTCTGATGATTTTGATTGGAAAATAGAGAGAGAGAGAGATCTACATTCTACAAAACATTCTACATTCTTCATGTTCTGTGTTTGTCAAAGCGTTTGGACTTTCCTCTTTACCTGATGACTATCTACTTTGTACCTGAAAACTTTCTCTTGTCGTTCTCTCATTTACTTCTTTCTCCAGTGGATAAAAAACTCTCTCTAACTTTGTTCTCAGTTTATACCATGAACTGTGAGATCATAAGTATACGTAGAATAATATTTGACAATCAGGAAGTGTTCTTTTATATATATATATATATATATATATACAATAGTAGTATATTTTATGCCTGATGTTGTGCATATGGCTGTATTAAAGGAATTTAAATGTATTTTGTACTTGTGATGAAATGTGCATGCACTGTATGTTGCATATATTTCTATTTCGTTATACAATGTACATTTTAATACATAGACTATAGAGGTAGACTTTCAAGATCTCACAGTAAAACTAATGAACAATAATTAATTATTATTAAAAGATAGATACGCAAACATATTACATCTGTGGTTCATTATATTTACTACGCACTACGCGTCTGTCTTTGCTTTTTTTAAATGTTGAAATATTTCAGTATTCTTCTATATTCCTTCAGTATTTAGTATGTTGTTGTGCGTTGTGCGTGAATTTTTTAGTGCCAATTTGTGTCAATGTAAGTATTGCAGCTGTCTTGAGTTCTGTGTCGACTACATTTAAGTATACGTAGACTGGTTTGGCTTTTATAATTTTTTTTTGTTTTTCTTGTCATTTCTAACTTTTGTGAAATGTAAATACTAAATACATTCACATTTTACATTAATTATTGTTTTCTAATGATATTATATTAATCCATTTTACTTTTTTACGTTGTATACCGTGTACCAAACACACATATATGGTCATAATATCTTTTATGTTGATGTTTCTGTGATATAGATTGCCCAATATGTGACATTTTTCAGTTTTGTATTATGTTTTTATGATGATAGTTGTGGTAGTATATTGTTCTTGTGTTATAAGTTGTAAAGTTTTCAAAGCAGCATAATATAATTATTTTGTAATGCATATACATTCTTCAAACAATTAAGTATTAGTTAGTGTTTCATTATTTTTATTTATATTATAATATATATCCACTGTATTCAATTTTTGTATTATAGTTATAGCGTATTGTTAGTCCAGTTTGTACACTTGGAGTTTTTGTTGTTTCAATTTCCAACGAATAATATAAATATATTATAGAGACTCAAGATGCTTTTTCACAAGAACTTTGATTTCCGAATGAAAAACTCAAACAAATCATATATAAATATAATGAATGAGAATTTAAAACAACAAGCATATAAGAAACTTTTAGGAAACAGATGACAGAGAAGAAGAAGAAGTCTTATTTAAGTGTTAAATATTAAATGTAGGCAAAAGGCGTAGATACATACATCAAAGCAACAGCTATACATATATGTATATATATGCATAATATGTGGTTAGTACTTAAAGCAAATCACTTCATGAGTGCACAATGCACAAGCAAAAGCAGAAGGAACAGCACAAAAAAGCTCAACACTCAACACATGAGACAGAATGGGCCAGATCTTGATTTTAAAAAAGGTTTGATCGTCAACCAGTATTCGAGACGATATGGAAGTATAGATTTTTTCAACAACATTTCACAAAATCAAACTGAATTTCTCATGGCATATGTATAGAAATTCAAGTATCAAGTATAATATGTTTATCAAATACAGAACAATAATTAAAAGCATATTACTGAATACTCAATATATATGTTGTAAAACATTGATCAAAAGGTCAGCAGTCCGATAAAAAATTTGTTATTTCACTCTGAAATAACTAAAATGTCTTCCTTTGTTTTGTTCAGTTACAAGTTACAAGTAAAGAGAGTAGGTATATAATAAATAATAATATATATATTTGGTTAGTATACATTACAAAAATGTGAGTAGTAAAATAGGAGCTACGTATATTATATAAATACATACTATTTTGCCCTTCATATCTTAATATTTTCCTCATATTTTTTTTGATATACTTCAAAAATTGTTATTGTATTTCTGTATAAATTGTTTTTATCATAAAGAAATTTTTTATAGTTGTAGAAAGTGGTAGTAGAAGTACAATACAATGATCAGAGTTTCGACTCTACCTTCGAATTAAGGCTCTCTGTGCCCGAATCAGCTGTAAGCATATACTATATATACAAAAAAAAGAGTTGGAGTGATCAAAAAATGGTGAACGGTGTGCAAAAAATTTTATCACCAAAATATTGATAAAATATAACACAAATATTATAATTAATAAATAATTATGTAAATTAGTACAAATTATGAGCAGTGAATTTTTAGTATAATGATTAACGATATATTGTAAAGAAAGTCAGTCAAAATTTTTATCCTTCAATATAATTCAATAAAAAGTATACTTTTTGTTTTGAATTTTGAAAAAAAAAAAATTAATATCATTTTAGCAGTGAGCAGTAAACATAAAACATAAACATATAATGATGAATTTTTCAGTGATGGGGAAAGGTGTACATAAAATACGTAGGTCAAAAACATAACAATGAGAGTAAAAACAGTAGTAGTTATTAATTATTGATAATGTGAAAATTGCACAATATATACGAAGAAGTAAAATTTTCTAAGATTATTTAAAGAGGAAAAGAAAACTGTTTTTTCAGTAAGTAAAACAAAAAGTATTTAAGAAAACGGGATGAGGAAGAAAAAGAGAGGGAGAAAGAGTCCAAAAGTCATTTTAGCTTGAATTACATATGGCATTTACATTACATTTAAATAGAATATAAATATGTATAATAAGATTATATCAAATACCAAATATATATAAATGCGCATAAGTACAAAATATATACGTATAGTGGTTTGAATATATATCAAAATTTCTTGACACATTTACAATATTGCATCATTATTAAAGTCGGCCATAATGCACGTATAAAACTGATGGAAAGCCTTAATCACTATATATATCTTTCAACAGTTTTTTAGTGGTGTTTGGTTTGTAATTTGACTGCGCATTCAAAAATACCAAATTTTGAATATATTATAATAATGATAAAAAAAGGCTTCCCATCAGTTGGAATTAAAGGGCTATTTTTACCAATATAGGATTTGCTTCGTTTATGAATAAAAACAAGTACAAATATGGAGAGTAGTAATAAAGATAGAACAAAATGAATGACAGTTTTAAAGAAAAGGGAAAGTTCATTCGATGTGGCATTAATAAAAACAATACACATATGAGACAAATATAATATTATTATATATATCATATTAAAAAAATGATGTGAAATTACGTCTGTGACAATGCAGTAAAATTAAACTATTTAAGTAGTTAAAAGAGAGTATACTTGAAACGATATTATACAATATCCAATACCAACAAAATATATAGTCTTGAGAGTATTATTGCTGCTCTAAAAATATACTTTGGAAAATGAAAACGTCTACCAAGAAAAGATTATTATTTAATTAAAGGTGTATTCAAAAATACTTAAAATACAGAATTTGAAAGAGAGAGTGAGACAAAAAAGAGAAAACAGTAGTGAGAAATCTATAGCAAGTAAATACTAAAATTTTACAGTATATAAAATTTACATCAGAGAACAGGAAAATATAATAGAAAACAAAATGTCATAAAAAATTAAAAATTCCAAAATTCTACTTCTAAAAACATCATACTGTAATAATATTGTAACAAATGATGATTTAATCTCTTGATATTTGTGTTCTTTGTTGTTTTAGATTCATGATTTTTATTTAATTGACCATTCCTGCGGTATTTTTAGTATACCTAAGATCAATCGTTGATTTCTTCCTTTATTTTTTCCCTTTTCTCATTGCGTGTATTCTAGATTCTCGCCGAGCAATTTTTTAAAACAAATTAAAACTTAAATAAATAACCGTATAATTTACCACTAAAAAATAGAAAGTCGTCTTAGCTTAGTTAAATGTACTTAAATATGGACAAAAGTATAATATTATTATATCATCGCCTTTTACATAGTATATTATATGCACTTTTACTACAAGTACTAGAAACTAGAAGAACACGGAGAACAAAGAACAACTCAAATTAAAAAAATCATCAAATCATCTTACTTTGGAAGCGCATTCGAAACAAGTAGTGACTACTTTGGAAATGACATTCATCAAGTTTTTAGTCTCTGATATCACAGAGTCAACTTTTGTGAATGTGGCCGCTTTTCCCACAGTTGGGTTTTTGACAGTGAATTGCAACTGTTGAACTCGAGTGGGTACTTCGTCCACTTTTTCCAGCAACCCCTTTTTGTCCTGACTCGTCGGCACCTAAACAAAGGAACAACAACAAAGTAGCAAAATAGAACGTAATTATTATTATTATCAACTGACAAAAAAAACCATTCTTTTCCTTTTGTCTTCTACACCTTCCTTTACTGTTCACCATGTACCATGATGTCTCTGTTTTAGTTTTTGCTATGAGCACTGAGCAGCTTACAGTTGAAAACAAAAATGGAGAGGTTTGAAACAACGCTCTTGGCATGGCATGACTTTTTGCCTTTTACAAAACACCTTGTCGACAAGTGGAAAGTGGAGTACTAGAAACTAAAAACTAGAATGAAAGATTGTTTTATCCTCTTGTACTCTTACTGTCACATCTCTGTCTTTTATTTCACTCACAACCTGTGAGTCACAAGGACTTTGAGGAAAGTCACTTTGGCTTTGAACAATCTGATATCTGGTCAAATGCTACAAGCTCCTAGCAAAAATAAAATGACGGCTAAAAAATCGATAGAGAACCATTTGAAATATTTAGGCCTTCACTCTGTATTTTTATACTCTTGCCTCTAGATTCTTGAAGCTTGAAGCTTGAATTGACAGTGTTTGTTCTGCCTGTTTAAAAAATCTGATCGTGGTTTTTTATTGACTTGATGTCTGTCTTTTGTTCTCATATCTCATATAGCCAGAGTTTTATTTTTATACATATGGTGAGTGGAAACCAGAAGAGGAAAATGGAAAAGATTGTATAAATAAAATGGTAGCGAGGAGGGACAAAATACAAAAAAATATTGGTAATGAGTTAGAAAAATATCTTACCATGTAGGAGAACTGCCTCACAACTTTGTACAGTCTATTGGCTTCTTCAGCAAAATACTCTGCTTGAGTGAAGAGATCTTGAGTTGTTTTTAGAGGGCCCTCTCCCCTTTTTTGTTTTATAATAAATAAATAAATAAAACATATTTTTTTTAGTCTTACATGTTGTTTTGTTTTCATGTTTCTTGCCAATTTTGATGTCCTTTTAGAACTGGTTTTTCAGAATTAATTTTAACTTTCGAGTTTTGAAAACTCGAAAGCTAAAAAACTAGCTTTTGAAAGAAAGACAATACATGCAGAAATAAAAGTTTTTTCTCAAAATTGTGATGGTAAATTCTCTGGACTCTGGACCCTGGACTTACCTCGTGAATTCGTACATATTAAAGGCCATATTGCTCATGTTTTTTGCACGTCGAACAATGTCATTGTTCTCATCAGAATAATTCTCTTCACCCCATTTCTCCGCTTCAGCTTCTAGGTCGGATCCCATCAACTTCATTTCCAAGCCGCTCTTGGCAATTTTCGCTTGCTCCTAAAGGAAAATAGACCAAAAATTGGAATTTACAGATTCATCAAGACCCGAATCACGTTTAAATTTTGTAACTGAAAGTAAATCTAAAATTCAACTGTCGGAAAAACACCTCTTTTCGCTCATTCCATTACATTTTATATTTTACATTGATGAAAAAATTATGCTCTAGATTCTAGATTTTAGATGCTAGACTCAAGACATTTTTGTCATCATTGTCATTGATATTGTCATTTTCAGCATGACGGAGCATGTAAAATGTAGAACGTACAATGTACAATACTATTTGAAGCATGCATGAATAGAGGATATAGAGAAAATTTCTATGGCTTTTTGTCACTGGATCTCATTTCAATACATTCTCACGTCCAAATCTCCCTTGTCAGTTTCAACTGGCAATTTCTCGCAGGTTCATCCATTTAGAAATGCAGATCACATCAAAATATCAAATCAAACTGCATTTTTTTACACAGGAGCCAGAAAAGTTTACAACTTTCTATTCCTTTGCAAAATTTAAATAGTAGTTAAATGTACTCTTATATAAAACGACTTGAAATGCCATAACATAAATGTAAAGTGTATGAATCTGTACGAATGAAAATCCTACCCTTACGATATTCCCCTGTAGAATTCGACACGAAAATATTCCCATGACACTGGTGCCGAAAAAGTTCACCAGAAAAACTGCCGAAAAATATTTTTTTTTTGCGTTTCATATGTCTATCCATAACTTGTCTGACGAAATTCTGTCGAAAAATCAGTATTTTCTATTTCCGCAGAATCCGGCAGGTATTTATGCTTTATTTATGCAAAATGCATATAAATTAAAATAACTAAACTACCAATAAGTGAGAGAAAATGAAATGGATCCTACATTCAAACTTAGTCTCAAGATTTGATGACATAAGAGAATAAAGTTAGTACTGTAGGTTTGTATAGACTACTCGACAAATGCAAAATTCATGCTTTGGGATGAAATAAAAAGTAAGGTTGACTAAAAAGTCGTTTTTAATCAGTTGTAACTAGAGGTTGCAATGGCAATAATAAACGAGAAATAAATAACGAGAATAACAACGAAATTCTCGAAACGAAACTTCTCGAAAAACGAGAGAGATTTTCTCGTTTTCGGGAAAAATGTTTACCCAAAAAATTATTGAAATTTCATATGAACCATAGAATTTGGGAACAAGATTTCTCGAAAACGATCGAGAAATTTCTCGTTTTTCGTATTCTCGAGAATACGAGAAAGAGAAATTTCTCGTCTCGTTTGTTTTGTTTTGCTGTTTTTCTCGTTTCTGTTTCTATCGCAATCTCTAACTCTGGCTAACAGAAATGTCTATTACTCTGGCTTAGTGAAATGACTATTACTCTGGCTAACAGAAATGTCTATTACTCTGGCTAAGAGAAATAGCTATTACTCTGGCTAAGAGAAATGGCTATTACTCTAGCTAAGAGAAATGGCTATTACTCTGGCTAAGACTTGAATTTCTTAATTAGGATTCGGCAAAAGACCGTGAAGGCCAAAAATATTTAAAAGTTTTGAAAAAGGTGAAGTTTGCATATAGCAACAGAAAGCCCCAAATAGCTAATAAACTGATTTGCGTGTACTTTGGGGCTCACAGAGTTCGTTTGAAGACACCACAAAGTATGCTGATTTGGTATTTTGGGTAACTGGGGTTTCACGTGTTTTTGGGTGACAACAAAAATGAAAAATCCGTGGGTTTTGGGTTGTTAGGTTTAGAGCAAACACCCAAAATCCAAAGTAGAAAAACACATGGGGGTTTCTGGGTTACATACGGCATTTCTTGGCAATATAATACAAAAAACACAAAACTTATTCAACCCAAAAGTCCAGAAAAGCTGACAAAAAAAAGCAAAACCTTGGGTTTTTGCATGCTCTAGAATAACATTGAAACTACAGATTCCTGAGCCATCGGATACGAATGTCTTAAAAAGTTATATTACCCATCACGTGACGGGCGGTACGTGCGTATATTGTATAAATTGCACTTTGATTTTTCTGGTTTCTTATGTCAAGATTAAAATTATATGCAACACAATATGAAAAATGAAACATTTAACTGTTGAAACAGAAGTTACAAAATCCGAATCTTGTCCGTCATTTGTCCATGAAGCATGTGCAGAAGTTCAAGTCAGCAACACAGGAAAAAAAGGAAAAGGAATCCCTCAAACACAATCAAAACAAGCCACAGTTTACCCATGTATGCAATTTTTTACCAATTTCATTACGAAGTTTAATTACAATCTGTACATTGTTTCTTGTACGTTGTCAAATAAATAGGCGAAAATTCGACAATGCAAGGACTTCCAAATCCACAACTCGTTTCATCCGCAACAAAATACCCGTCACTTGTGACGATTAAACAGGGCCATCAATGCAAGAATAAATTATGCACTGGACTTATCGCGGACGAGAATTGGGTCATCGTGATGAACTCGGGGTGTATGTACAAGTGGTTTGAACAAGACAAACATTTGGACTTGTTTGAAATTGTTGCTGGCGAAATGAAGTTGTACGATGAGGATGGAACAGAGCAGAGACGATCAATTGTACAACATATTCCACACCCCGGACATAAGTTTGAAAACAAAAATTATTGTATACATTTAATTCTGTCTTTAGCTTGTCAGTTGTTTTGCACAGTTTCGTTTTACATTACAGACCAAGAGAAAAACACTACTACAAGGACAACATTGGCCTCGTCCGTGTCTCCAGCCCGTTTGCATTTAACGACAACGTGCAACCGATCAACTGGACAGCTATCGAGACCATGGCATCATCTGTTCCAACTGCAATCCTCACAATTGCTGGTTATACTCTAGCGCAGCCGGAGAAAGAGGAGGAAATTTTACAGAGCAGTCTCATTGAATCTCCGTTGGATTATTTTCCGATTGACGAATGCTATGACGAAAAAATGCAGGGTGACGAAGCTCCAAAAGACACATTAATTTGTGCAGTGAAATGCCCTTTTAATGGCGACGAGAAAACTCAACCACTCCGAAATGTTCTCTACGGTCAAGTTGATTCAAACGCTCCTCCAGTTCCTATTGGACTGGGCCCGCAAAGACATCGGTTTTATGCTCCGGAGTACGGTGTGTTTGTTAACCTCGCGTCGTACCGTCCTTGGATACAGGAACAAATGAAAGGTCAAGGTCAGAGTGCTGAACCAATTTCCGAATCTCGAATAATACGAGGTGAAGATGCACCTCCGCACAAGTACAAATCCCTTGTCAACCTGGAATTAATCACTTCATACGCATGTTCAGGTCATGGATGTGGTGGAAGTATCCTAAACGAAGAATGGTTTGTGACCGCGGCTCATTGTGTAAAGGGTGGGGAACCGTCTATTTATAAGGTGATTGCTGGAGACCACGACTTAACAGACAGCACAGACGATGAGCAGGTTGTGTTTGCTGTAAAATACATTGTTCATGAAGATTATAATTGGTAAGTATAGAGGACGTAAGAAATTCAATCCAACCGCTCATAAAATCCGTATCTGATGGATCTGTTTCACGCTCTAGTTTTCAGCTTAACAGAAAAGGCTATTACTATGGCCAAGAGAAATGGCTATTATTCTGGCTAAGAGAAAAGGCTACCACTCTGGCTAAGAAAAAAGGCTACCACTCTGGCTAAGAAAAATATCCATTACTCTGGCTAAGAGAAATGCCTATTACGTGAATCTTGCTCAGTTGTACAATTATTGGCAACAATGAAGTACACTGTAAGAACAATCCATTGGTTGGGATGCTTTTTTGAAGCAACTTCTAGACCATCCCCATATAGTAATACATTACAGAATTTCTATGGCAATGGCATTCTTCTTACAGTGTAGCTATTAGCTTTGAATGAGGTCATTTTGTTGGCATTTGTGGATCGTATATCTATTTCAAACGGGAGCTTGGTCTTCGTAAATTTGTTAAGCATGTTTAGTGAAATGACGTTATATTTGGAAACGGAAAAACAGTCGCGTGAGCCGCTTAATACTCATTTTAAAAATACTTACTTGTTAGCCGTCAAATGACGGATTTTCTGACTTGTGAAATAGAAAAAATTACAATTCCTGTACTTTTTTACTTTTTCGTATTTCTTTTTGTTAACTTTCGTCAGGACAACGTTGAATAACGACATTGCGGTGGTGAAGGTTTCTCCTCCTTTCAAATTCAACGATAAGGTTCAGAAGGTCACTCTTCCAGACCCTTCTTTTGACCCAACAGGTGGGTTTAGATTCCAAACACAATGCGTAAAACGACTATTTGCACATACTGAGTAAAAATTAATTTTTACATAATTTTGTTTGACGTGGCTGTATAAAATTTTAGGTCTTCTAACAGCAGTCGGCTGGGGAAATAATGAGGATATTGTAGGTCCACATATTCTCCAAGAAGTTGAAATTCCTGTGGTAACTTTTGAAGAATGTCAAAAATTATTTAGCAACTACTCACGAGAGAAAAATATTACGGAAAAACAAATATGTGTTGGAAATGAAACACACGGGATTTGCAAAGGTAATTTTGCTTATGTCATTTATTGTGGTAACATTTGACGCCTCCCATTATTTAAGTAAGGGATTATGAAGCATTAATTGACAGAAAAAATCCGCACTTCATTGTGTTGTAATTATGTTGAGAATCACGGGCATTGAAACAAGTTGAAACGTTTGCTCTTTTAACTTCGTTTACACTGCCATAGAATACGGGCAGTTAAAAGCGTTAGAAATTGCTTTTAGTATGTTTAAAATTAATAAGAAAAAACTGTATGTTCATCAGTCCATATACAATGCGAAACAAGAAGCATGAGTTGGGAGAATCGAGAATATGTAAAACGGGTTGAGCCGAAAGGTTTTAGAAACTTTTCGAAAAAACTCACAGCAAGTATCCAAATACGGCTTAATATGTCCATGTTGTTTGGTTTGCTGTGGCGTTCGGGTTCAGAAATAACGACCAAGAGAAAAACAGAAATAAGCTTTACACTACCAGGGGCGAAAATCGGCATGATTTTGATCCCATTTTCTTAGCATGCATGCAATTTTAAGTGTTTTGGTGACAGCAGCAATCATTTGCCTTCATTTTAGTCACATTGGGATAGAATATCTTTAGATTGCAAATGAAAAAGATGGCACAGAAAAGTATGGAGAGATGTTTTTTCTTCCAAAAACACCCTACAAGAATCAATGAAAACGTAACATTAAACGGAAACAATTATGCTGTGCCCTCAAAAAAACTTAAAGTGCCCTTCTATTTAATATAATTTGCCCCGTCCATCGCCGTCCTCCAAAAAATGACAAAATGCCCACAAAAAGAATAACCATAGCCCTCCTGTTTAATATTTTTTGCCCCCTCAAAAACTGCGCCGAAGCGCACTTGACTCACGGTAAAATTTGCTTTTTTCAACCCATCAGCCCATTCTTCGTACCTTTCTGGCTTTTTGTTAACTCTGTTAATACTTTTGTACCTGTGGATTTGAAAAGCAGGGCACTTTTTAATAAGTTGGAGGGCACTTTGTCATTTTTGTGAGGGTAGTTTTTGAGAGAGAACAAAATTTGTAAAAGTAGGGCTGTTTTTTAGGGTGCTTTGTCATTTTTGGGGGGCATCGATGGAGGTGGCAAATAATATTGAAACGGAGGGCGCTTTTAGTTTTTCAAGGCATCCAAAATAGATAGCCATAATAAACTACTGAAATGTCTTGTTTTTTGAAGCAGACGTGTTTAACACATTAGCATTAACTACTTTTGACAAGCAAGTTTTGACTAATTTAGAAAACAAGATCAGAACAAAATCTTGAAAATTACGAATTTTTTGCCTACACAATGTATTCGAACTTTGGACCCTCTCCCACAAAGAAGGGGTGACTTGTCAAATCCATCAATACGATATAGTGTTGGAAAAAGTATGTAGTTTCATATGGTAAGGAGATGCTGCAAAAAAGCCAGTGCTTGTTTCTTACAGTGTACGCATTACTAATAGCGCCCGTACGACATTGAGTACATTTGGGAAGCCACAAAAGAAAAGGGACCATCGAGCAGTAAGTTTCAAGCTGAGAAAATCGACTTACAAGTTTCCCGCCAACATGTTATGACATAGGAAATTTAAATTTAATTAATTTTTTTTAAATACTTCCAGTTAAGTTAGGACTTCGAAACTTTCAGATTAGATAGTCCTTGACCTGAAGTATATGAACATTTAAAAAAGTAAAGTTTGGCAAAGAATGCTCGACGGTCCCTTTTCTTATGCGTCTTCCCATTTTATATTTAATGCGTAATATGCATACATTCTGTGAATTGATATAATATGCATATGTTTACCTACTTCCACTGTCAACACTTCATACTATAGTTGTGATGAAAGAGATGAAATGTACATCACAGAGAGAGAGAGAGAAGAACATCAAAACAATTTTATCATTTCATTCGAGTGTAGATACGCAAATTATGTGGGTATGCAAACTACAAACACGGACTGTAGAATGTAGAAGGGAGGGAAAATTTTGAGAGAACTAGAAAAGACATGAGATGCACAATGTGCATAAGTATTACATGTATTTTTTACTAGGGAAGGAGAAAGATAAATTATTTGAAACGATGAAACAAACAAACAGTTTGTGTGTTCAGAGTTTAGAGTATGCTTTGAACATTGTAGATTGTGGGTGGTGTTAATAGCAACAACGTTTTAATCAAGTACTTGATAGAACTAAAATTTTGAGTTTGAGAAGATGATAGTGAAAAATGTTTGTCCTCTTGTCTCCAAAAATCACGATTTTCAGGTATCAGGATGACGAATTTCATGCGTCATTCAATACAAAAAACAAAGAGAGAGAGAGAGAGAAAGAGCATATGTATATATAGGAAATTACACAACATCCAACATGTTAATGGTAAATGTATCTGATATCTGATGTTTGACAAACAATTTACTTTGCTTTCTCTCGTTCACTCTTTCACTCTTCACACTCCACCGTGAGATGAAAAATGAGAAGTTGATTTGATATTCTATAGGTATGAGCTGTCGCTTTAGCTTACGCAAGTTACAGAATTTCCTCTGTTTCACATGCATGTGAAATACCTGCAGCCTGCAATTTAGGCATCACATTAACATTTATATGCAGAGTACATTGTATGTTGTGCATTACTATAATTGGAGTAGAAAACAGCAGGTGTATCTTAGTTTTTCCTTTGATTTTTTTCTAAACACTAAGCTATAATCTACAATGTCGAATGACGAATGTAGATTCTACATGAAAAATGTTATTAGGTTATCAAAATGATGAAGGAAACAGGAGAGTAACGAAAAGCTATTAAACTCCTTGCTCCATCTTTTCTCTTCTTTTCTAAAACAGATAATGAAACACATTTTCCTATTTTCTTGTTCATCTCTGATTTCATACTTGATTACTGATTACTGATAAACTTGTCTAGAGTCTCTACAGGAAAAGTAAATAGTACAATAATAACTAACAAAAGTAACAAGGAACTGGAATGATTCTCACTTGTCCTTTTTCATGTAAATTTTGTGACTACTGTTTCCTTCATTTGCATTCTCATTATAAATATACGAGATATGAGTAAGAATGAGATGAGTTCTCTACTCTTGTCTCTTGTCTTGGAAGATGTAAATGAGAATTGTAATTTTAAAGCGAGATAAATATCTTGCTTGAAAATTGCAAAGGTCGTAAATAAAAAGGGAAAGGCAAAGAAATTCCTAAAATGTTTTGGTAAAAAAGGCTTTTTGCTGTGAAATATACAACAGCAGCAAACTGAGCACAGATGCATGTAAGACTTTTATTAAAATATGATTGAAACCTTAAAGTTTTGATTTTTGAAACACTTTCTCTATGTTTTTTACATCCAAATTTCGGGACTTTTTCACGCAAAGTGTATACAGTACGGAGTATAGAGGTCTAAGTCTAAACAGAAAAACCTAAAGTGAAATGCAATGTAACTACTTCCAGAATTCAGAATACATGACAGATAATTACATCTGTACATTTCTGAATGGAAAACAACGGCAGTCAAAGTGTTCCCGTTTCCTCAAAGGATCCACGCGTTCTATCTTCTATGTTTATAGAGTTTAGAGGTTACATTGAAAAAAAGGGAAGCAAAAAGTAGAAACTGACTGGTTGGGATACGTAATTGGATTTTTTGTATGCGAGTTGAAAAAATTCGGATAGACATTCAAATTCCCATTTGATTTATCCAATTCATTAAAATTGAAGGATGTGCCGAGGAAAGAAAACACTTCAAAAAGGGAATAAAACTCTCGCTCGTTCTCTTGGTGTATAATTCAAGCCTCACAAACAGCAGGAGAAAGGAGCACAACCGTAGAAAATATATGAGAATGTCGAATGTCGAATCTGTGAAAGTACAACGGGAAACCGAATTTCCTCTGCCGTACTTATAGTACGTATAGTACATACGTATTTCAAGGACAAAACTAAAGCGAGTGAGAGAGCAAGATAGAATTTGCAGTTTAATGTCTCTCACAATTTCCATGTAGTCTAATTTGTCCTTGCTGGCTCGTTTGTTTGCCCATCCACTCAATCTACGATAGGTCTGTTGTCTGTTACTTTCTCTACTTTCTCTCTTTATTTCTCTGTAATATCATTTACGTTTACTTTCCGTCTTCCATCCATTTTTCCCTTAGAGTAAAATTTTAGAATTCTAGAATTTCCTTCCAGCGGACCCTTTACGAAAAAAATAAATTCAAAACTTTACGTCTTGTTTTCATATAAAGTATAAAGTACTTGGGCATTTTAATCAGCATCAACTTCTCCCCGTCACTCTTGTCTTGTGTCTTGTGACTTGAGACTTGTGACTTGTGACAAGGAAAGAAACGGAAAGTTGTTAAAATAAAACAGGGAAAAGGCAAATAATATCTAATGTAAAGTAAAATGATTTAAATTGTAAACTTTTTCATATTAATGAGAAATAATATTGAATCTTGAATCCATTTTGTTTTCTATTTTCTGTACCAGTTTGGCCTGATCAACCTACATTACAGTACATACTACATACACTACATAGTGAGGAAATAATCAAATCAAATGACTTTATAAAGTAACGTCTTTCACGGAAGTTTGGAGTTTGTTTGGAGTTTAATTAACGATTGATTAACCAACCTTGAAACAGTTTGAAAATTAATTGTTTGGATTACTTTGACCTTTTCGTCCTACTCTTATCTACATTTCAATTTGATACAAAATAAGAAATAAGGAATAGTAGAGCTAATTATATATTTCCAATTCCCAGACAACGAGTAAGTGCAAATGACAGTTTTGACGTGCATTTAAATTCCATTTTAATTCAGTGCTAAATGCTAAATGTATATCAAATACGTATATAATAAATAATAGATAGATATGTGTGTACATTATAATACATGTCACTTGGATTATGGAATTTTGTTGGAAAAAGTCATATCGTTCAAAGTTTACTCACTTGCATCGGGATTTCAAGTTACTTTCTTTTTGGTGATGGAACAGCAAAGATTCTCCAGAGCGAATCGCTCGACGTTTTCCCATTGACTTTGTTTTAGGAATGACCATATCTGGATCGGAATCCAAGCGTCACAGTTTGCTTGACTTTGTAGTCGTCAGCAATAACTGTATACTGTATACGTAACTGCTATTGGAAATCCATATTTGAAAAGATGGGACATGAAAGTACAATGTCAAATGTACAGAAGTAAATGTAGTCTCAAAACTCAAGATAAATAATTTAGTCCTTTCTTCTTTTGTAATGTCAAAGGCTTGACAAGTTGTCTGGTTTCGTAGGCACTTGAAAGTTGAAAGTTTTTAAATTTAACAAGAAAAAAAAACTAGGAGTATGCATGCAAAACAGATCCAGCGGAGTGTGTGGGCGGCCAAAGTATAAAGTATAAAATCTAAAATTTGAGGGTTTTTAAGCAAATGGAGTTTGAAAATAAGCAAATATAATAATATTGATGTGGATTGTAGATTGTAGATACACTGCACATTAATGTACTACATTTATATGTACTATTACATACTATACATGTTCAGTTTTGTCCTAGGTTCTAGAGATACATTATCATAGTCGATGAAGTGAATAGTAGCCAAATTAAAATTGTGTATAAAATACATTGTACATATCAGGAAATTGTCTTGAACTTACTATTAAATTGCTGTTAAAGTGTGTCACTGTACATTGTACACTCTACACTGTGTGCAATACGCATGCAACGCGCTGCAACGTCTAGTTCCAAGCTCCAAGCTCCAATATAAAACTTCTCATTATATTTATTCTAAAGGGAAATTGGTGGTTGTGTGTCAAAGTCAGATAGGATAGAATGAGACAGACTTGTGTCTTGTGTCATTGTCATCCTCTTCCAATCTCATCATGTACATTGCACGATGTACTTTGGACGTACATTGTCGTACAAAGAGCTTATGTCTTGTATCTTGTGTCTTGTATCTTGTACTTTATTCAATATGCAACACACAATACGCAATATGGTAGATATGCTCCAATTTTTTGTAATCGTGTGGAGAAGAATAGAGACTACTTTATTTTGTTTTGTTTTGTTTTGTTTTGTTTCGTTGTTTTTTCGGTTGTGAGTTGTGAGTTGTTAGCTTGTACAATATACTATATACTATAATCTGTAATATATAGTGTGTCTAGTGCCTAGTGTCTAGTGTCTATAGTGTCTACCTATGTACCCATGTTTACAAACAAAATATAATATACTACTTGGTATCTGGTATCGCTAGTTCTGGAACCTGAACAATCTCTGGAGGTTTCAAAATCCAATATGCAATTTGTCAACTTTTTTCTTCCACTACATACACTACGTGTGTACAAATGTATCTGTCCTCTGTACTCTACACAGTAGACCTCATGCTTCATGCTACTTATTTCTCATCTCTCTCGCTCTCTCTCTTACGTGTTCTGTACATGCAAATAGCAATGTCTAATTTTTTCTCTCCGTACTTTGTACCTTGAATTCTCCTTTGACATCTTGCAAATTGTGCTACACACTTGTATAAAGTAAAAACATGTGTAAAATGGAAACATGAAAATACTCCTTACAATGGACATCCGGCAAGTGTATAATCCAGATTTTAATAAAACCTATACCAATCGATAGATTTCGACGTGCTGAGTTCGAATATCATAGTCATTTTCCCGAATGCGCAACTTTAAAGGCGTAAAAAGAGAAAAAAGATGAAAGTTAAAAACCCAAAACTTTTTAAAAAATTCAAACGGCGTCGGAATTGCACAATTTCAATTTTTTTCGTATTTTAAAGTTGCGCATTCGGGAAAATGAATGTCATATTCGGAATCAGCACGTCAAAATCTATCGATTGGTGTAGGTTTTATTGAAATCCCGATTATACACTTGCCGGATGTCCATTGTTAGTAAAAATATCCTCAACAAAGGTACATAATACGCAATACATAAGAACTCCACCAAAGGATAATTGGCTCGTACAGTGATATTTGTGTATTTGCATTGAAATTTTGAAGAAAACATTTGTGTGTACCATGTACTACAACGTACGACGTACATGAGTTGTACATTGTACACAGTCTACACTATATGTTATATGTACTAATGTACTATACGCGAAAAGAGTGGATATTGTATCAATTTGACGAATCAGTCGTGTCCATCATAAAAAGTTACCACTCAGAAAGTCACATGCCATAAAATAATCATGAATCATGACATTCGATCCAATCATTCAGAATTCAGAATTCAAAAGACTTGTCATACGCGTTTTTATAGTATGGAGTATGGGGTATGATGTGTGATGTGTCAACTCTTCTATTCACAATTCTCAATTCTCGATACATGTTCTTCTCTCACAATTGTCAGTGTAGTCATTGTATGCACCATTGTACTATTGTACCATGTACATCAATAAAAACATTGTTGACTGCATCAATATATTTTTATGGTATATATAGAATATAGAATTCGTTCTTTCACGTTTCGAGTCAGCAGTCAGCAGGGATCCTTTGCTGTTAAAAATGTTTTTGCTGGGGTTTTCACACTCTATTTACAACTTATGGTTACTAATTGACATGTCAAAAGAATGACAGACACACAGGCAATCAGGTCTTACGTCTAATATCTAATATCTAGTGACATGAAGACGTCGTAGTATCAAAATATCACAAAATTCCATACTTCATAATTCAAAATATGATGACGATATTCACAATAATTTATTCACAGTAGTTCTCAAAAAATTTGTTATTATACATTAGCATACGCTATACGCTATGAAAAGCCTTGCAAAACTTCATAGACTGTTTTTATTGTTGTCGATGTATGGATCGTGCTTCGATCCTTTAATCACCTCGTACCTCATAAAACCGATAATAAAACTTGGGTATTGGCTGTATAAGAATAGTCGCTATATATAGATATGAGATATGAGTAAACAACAGTAGTACCCGTCGTGTATATGTGCTATGTGCCATGATGTAGCATTGAATATTGAGTATTTAGTATCTTTATAGTATTCACTTGTGCTTGTGGAACTAATGTGTCTGATTTTTAATCACCTCTCCTCTGCCAAACATAATCCGTAATCCGTAATACATAATATATCAGTAATATTATCATTTTTCATCAAATCAAATCGTATGTTGTACATTATCATGTTGATAATTATTATGTATTTACAGCAGAAACATGCACTAGATACTAGCTCGATACGATATTATGAATTATGAATACTGATGTATGAGCCCATGAGCCAAAGATTCAAGCTTACAGATATATTCCATGGTCCATTGCTAATGGGCATAGATTTTAGTTCTTCCATTCATTCGGCCGGTAGTTAACTACCCATATCATTTGAAAGTATATCCATTCATACATACTCTGCGGATGTGAATTGATACGGAAACGGATATGCTGGTGGACAGTTGGGGAGAAAGGAGAAAGCACGATATACATTTTACACGGATGGGAATAGAAGTGAATAGAGAATCGTAAATGGAGAATGTGCGAATATTGGGAATTGGGAATGTATCATGTCCACTTTTTCCTTCTCTTTTTATACACATGTGTGCAAAGAGAAGACGGTGACATAAAAGGGAAGCGGGCGGGCAGCGGTGTAAAGTAAATGAGTAAAGGCATAAAATTTAATCTTTCCCTGGTGCACATAATATTATAGCTTATATTGTAAGTTGTAAGTGCATATATATATATATATACACTGGTCTATGCTTGAATTTTAGTAAGAGATGGGTAAACACGGTAGTTGAAACATATTCCATATCTATATTAGTAAACTACTTGTACAGAGAGCGAGAGAGAGAGAGAAAGTAGCTGATATAAATGCAATATATAATGAGTAGTATTTAGAGTGATTCAGTCATGGGTGAGCTCTTTAAGTCGTAAATCGTAAATGGTGCGAAAAGGAGTAAAAGAAGTGAAAGGCAAAACGTAATAGCATACAACTTTTCCATGGATGGTTTACGGTTTACGGTTTACGGGAGAAAGTAGAAAGTAGGCACTAGATACCAGATACTAGACACACACATGCATAAAATACATTACGCTAGAATTTAGAATACACATGTAGACCTGTACTTACCACCTACATCCTACATTCTACATACATTCTACATGCAGCATGCTGCAGAGATGTAGATAAAAGAAAATGAGATGAAGATAATATAAAGGTTGTGTAAAATACTTACCATCATCATCATCATCATCGAATTTCCTCATTCATTACTTTTTCATCTTGTTCTTGTTGTTGTGGAGTGTGGATGTGCGTGTGTGTTCATGAATAAGGATTTTAGATTGCGGCCCACACACGATAACTAAACCATATCATGTCGATATCATGCCGAGGATGAACATTGAACATGACTACACGATCATGATTACAACTTTTACTTTCTCATCTCATCTCTACTGAAATCAACTCATTTCATCCCATCTCCTTGTCACCTTTCCATTCTACACTCTACACTACACCTTTTTCTCCAGCAGTAGTACTGTGATACATTTGTAGGTATAAAAAAGAGGAGGGAGAAAAGACGGTTGTGTACAGAGAGAGGAAAAAGATTACATTAACCGAATAACGAATACCACGTAAATACACAATGCAAAACATATTAAATGTTCAGTGTCCATCTACCGTGCATGTACTTTAAATCACGGCATTGAGAACGAAACGGGAATGAATGAACCTTGACCTTTTCCAGCCTTTTCAACGCTTCGTTTGTTCTCCGGTTTCATTGTTTTTGCATGAGATTACATACAAAATACAAAAGGATACCATTTACCATTTATGTGTGTATTCAGTATACATAATAGACAATAGATGTACACACCTTAATTTCCGCTGCTTCTCTTTCATCAGACTTCTTTAGTTTGTGTTTTGTGTTTTGAGCTTTGAGCTTTGGGTACTGCAATTTAGAACCGATTATGAGAGGCTTCAAACTACATGCCTGTAGATTGTAGATGATTGTGATTTTGAATGTAGAATTTTCTCCCCGTTTATTACGCCTTATGCAACTTTTAACTTAAGGAATACATGTATGATTTGCCCCGCTGTTTGCACAGAATTCACCGACTGAGATACGCGTAGGCTGGGAATCTAAATAAAAAATTTCATGTTTTTTCCTGAATCTTGAATTGAACTGTTGAACTTGTCTGGAATCTGGGACCTGGAATCTAGAAGATCGAAACTGGAAATATAATTTGAGCTACCAGTTTTTAAAATTAAAGCTCTTTTCAACATTCAACATTATACATGGAAAACACATGTAAATAAACTCTAAACTTTACATGTAACCTGCTGCCAGTATCAAGTATCAGCAAAAGATTGGA
This sequence comes from Sminthurinus aureus, assembly GCA_034698265.1. Taxonomy (NCBI): domain Eukaryota; kingdom Metazoa; phylum Arthropoda; class Collembola; order Symphypleona; family Katiannidae; genus Sminthurinus; species Sminthurinus aureus. The sequence continues at coordinate 5,592 of JAQGBH010001545.1, read as the reverse complement.
CTGGCAGCTAGCAATAGGATTGAATGTTAAATCGATCGTTTTTTATTATTTCGAGTAGAACACGACTTTATTCAACCATTTCTTTTTTATGCTTATTCTCCATTTTTACTTGGTTGTTTCTTGTTTTGGTCTATTACGAATTACGAATCACAATCCACAATACATCATAATTTATGATGCATGCTGAACGAGGAGAATTGAAGCAAGTAACGTAACGAGTATAAAATGTATGAAATGGAGTGATAGGCATTAAAAATTAAAGAGTGTGTTCACTTTTCTGTGAATAAAAGTGAACTGTAACAAACATAATATTATAGGTGCAATTTACAATTTACAATGCAGTACTTGGCGTTTTATCAATGTAGCGTGATTGAGCAAAATTACGGTTCTATTTCATGCCCAATGCTTTACAATAAAGGAATAAATGAGAAAGGAACATAAATGTAGTTTGTAGTTTGTGATAGGTGAAAGTATTGAATTAAGAAAATTCACAACCCTGGATACTTTACACTTTCTCTATAGTTTTCTCTATGGTGTGTATTGTGTATCTAAGTATATACACCAAATGCCGAATTTGTGCATGTTTTTAGTAGCGTTTTTCTATAACTACACGACGATGATCTCCTCTGATCATATTTTACTATTGGTATATTCTGTCCTCTAAAGTCTAAACTCTAACTAGAGAATTATTCAGAATTCAGAATCATTACTGAAAAAACGGTGTGCTTGTTTTAACACGGGACAAAGTTTTAGTAAAGCTCTCTGCTCCTGATAAAGTTTAAACAGATCAGTCTGGAAACGAAATGAAAGCTGTGGGAGGATTGAGAATTGAGGATAGGAGAAGGAAAACAATTTTAAAAGGTTAATAATGTCATCAGGGAATCAGATGAAATGGAATAAAGCCGAATGAGTGACTAGAAACTAGAAACTGAGCAATGAAAAGTTGTTTAGAGTTTAGAGTTCCACTTTAATAGATTACTGTTGATATGCTCCTTTTCTCAATCCGTTCATTACTCTTCTTTCTACCCATTCGAACCTTGAACGTCAAATCCCGTTTCAAGTTTGGATTCAGGCTTTCCATATTCCATATTCCATATTCCATAAGGTAGTGCGTGTAGTGGAAAGAGTGTGGGATTATACATGACATTAATGCATGCATTTTACAGAGTGTTCTAATAGTTAATGGTGTTTGGAAATTGGAAAGGTGTAGTCAGTACTGTGTAGTATGAGTGTCTAAAGTAAAATCTAGAATCTAGAGTTAACATTCTAGCATGTAGAATGTAGAGTCTAGACCATAGATCATTGTAACATCTTTCTACATCTCCATTCTCCATTTTAATAAGGAAAAGGACGGTGATGGTGGATAAAAATATAATATATAATTCAGAGGATTCGAATGTAAAGCCGTCCATTAACCATTAACTCACAGCTCATAGTAGCAGTGGAAAATGGCTATACTATTACTATGTCTAATATCTTGTAGTAAAAATCTATTAGCTATAGTAGCTTGCTAAATGATTAATAGGTACTTTATTAATATTTTATCAAGCTGTTAGGAGGTAGGAGTTAGGGTGTTCAGTGTTCATTTTTCATGGATTATGCTTGTAGCCTTTTGCGTGGGCATGAAGTATGCATAAATGTTATTGTAGGAAACAAAATATTTGTTCAGTTAGAAAACAAGTCCTGATGTTTTCTCCTATAGTATTAAAAGTTGATGAATTAAAAGGAGTCAAATATCTTGGTAAGAAGAACAGAAGGGGAAAAGGAAAGTTGAGAAAAGAAATTCCTTTTACTATTTACGATTTACGATTTACCATGCATAAAGTATGAATAGATTATTGACTATATTTACCTTTCACCGTTAAAACTCCAGCTTGAAAGTGGCAATTTTCTTGCTTTCTTTTCTCTCCCATCTTCTTTTTTCTTTTATCCTTCTTTCCTTTCCTATTTGTTACTTTTCAAATAATTGAACCTTTTAAAACTGCCTCATCCTCATGTTTTATTATCTTAATTTTTAATCTTTACCGCTTAAGTACAAAATGTGAAAATACAAAAATACAAAATACAAAATGCCCGTATAAAACTTGAATCAGAATAAGTAATTTTAAAGCTCTACACTCTACATTCTACATTCTACACGTTTTATGCAGGCTGTACAGTGTACACTGTAGCTTGTAGATTCCGTGTTCTGTGCAATAGGTTGGACTCTCTCTCTCTCTCTCTCTTATTTCAAATGAATAATTTACAAAAGTTCATCAGCCCTTTAGCCTCTTGCAAAAAACCACAGGAAAACCCTGGATTATAACAGGAATAGTAAAAAAGGAATGGCAATGGGGTACGCAACACATACGATATGCGACAGAAGATATGAAATGAGATGCCAAAAGTCCTCACTGTGAATTTCAAATAGTTGTGGAGATCAGAGTAAACCAGACACTAGGCACTAGGCACTAGACAGGAGACAAGTGAATGGAGCAGAGAGAGGTCCATGGACCCATTTCTACGGAAGTCAACAGGGAATGCAATTCAATTTTGATTTCCACTCCCCGGTTCTCTATTATTCAGAGTCAAAGTAACCAGTAACCATAGTTCTGTTTTCTGTTCGGCTTTACTCTGCCACGCTCGTGTTTTTCGACTGTTCTCATCTGCCTCACCGATATTCTTGTTTCATGTGGACTGTTGACTGTACACTGTAAAGAGAATAAATTAGACAAGTAATAGTAGCAGTTGACATGAGCTGGACTATGCTGTTCCCTGTACAATCGTAAGCGTTATCGTTATCGTTATCCTTTTTTCCCGTCATGGCATGCTATTTCGTGACAAGTCAAGGGATGTTGAATTTTGGATTTTTAGAATGATATTGCAAATTAAATGGATTTTGAATTAATGCTGTCTTATGCATACATTTTCCATCCTGCTTGGACTCTGTATTCTACATTCTAGATTCTAGATAAATACATAAATAGTGATTGCTAAATTACATTTATCGATTCTAAAACGTATATGAATGTGTAAACGTTTTTTAAAATGTACTTTAAAACCGCATTAAACCACAGAATTAAAATGTAGAAGAAAAATACAGCAAACAGAAAAATTCAGTTTGCATTCCATTTATGAAGTTTCCTATAGTTTTTGTATTCTGCAATACGATGCAGCAAATCCGGTACGAAAAATCCAGAGGAAATGCAAACCATTTCACCACGGGGGTACCTACTATCGCAATTTAATTTTGTAAACTGCTGCAACGTACATGATACTCTTGCCCCGGTATCACAACTTGCAGTCTAAAATCAAAACACTTTAAATGAAAACACACCCGACTGCAGTATACTACATTGAGAATTGAGATGTTCAATGTTCATAGAATATGGCTGGAAAGATCTGAAAAACTGAGAAACGGATGCAACTTGCAACTGCATCGAGCTATTGCACTGGGCTATCTACTTTAATATTTATAACTATTCGACAGCCGACATAGACATTTTTCTAGTGAATAAAAAATGAAGGTCTATTTTTTCCATTCGCCTTGTTCTGAGTAGTTGCAGATCAAGATTAAGTTCGAGTTTGAGAACTGAGGAACGAGAAAAGGCATTCCAAGAATAGGGAAAGAATGGCTATATCTAAGCTGTGCGCTGTACTCTCTCTTCTTCTTGTTCATAATATATTTTATATTGTATATACTATATACTTCACCAATAGTAATAGTCACAAAATCGAATTTGGACGAAATTCCAAATTCCAAGCCATGCAGTGACGTAAATACTAAATACCATACACTACCCGCCATGCAGTGTATGTGCAATGTGCAAAGGTCAGTTATTCAAGCCAAGTCAAGTAAAGCCAAAACTACAGCCAAAGCCCTAGTCAAGTGTCTGCATGAATAAATTTGTAATAACATGTTTCATAATTCATTGATGGCTCCTTTTCGTTTTCCTTGTGAAATACAAATACAAAAGTCATATCTGTGGGCATACAATTTATAATTTATACTGTGTAATGTATAAAGTATGTATTTTAGTTTCTCGATATTCATTGTTCATACGCTAGATGTTAGATGTGATAGACATTAAATGTACATGGGTATGTTCCTACAGACATTGGGCAATAAATGCCATATTATAATCCACCATGAATACTTCCCCAGAGGAAATAAAAGTCTTCGTTCTTCCGTTGAATCCTCTTATGTGACATGTGAAAGAGAAAGAGGCAGAGAAAAGGGAAAGGAAAGGTTGAAACAATATTTGGAAACTGTGCACGTGACATTTATGACAAAGAGGAGAAAATTATTATGTTCATATATTGATGTGATACCGTTATATTATATTATATATTATTATTATTATTATTATTGTATATTATATTCTATTATGACAGGCTAAATTATGCATTATATATTATATTATAGTATACACTATATATTATTTATATTTTGTATGTTTGCATTTCATATTTCATTCATTACAAAATTCCATCCTTATAAAATGTCAAATATTCTATGATATATATAATATATCAACTACGTGAGTCGTATTATATTTTATTTAATTTAAGTACAAACGTTATAGTTTATAGTTGATATTAGGTCTTTATTTCACATTGCACGTACTTCATACTTTATATATGATGATGATGGGTAGCTTTCAGAATATAGAATACAGAACATGGCGACTGTTCATTTTGGGTTTGATGGTATTATCTTTTTTTTCTAAAGATGAAGTCGTGCGAGACCAAAACAGCATGCATAATACTGCTCGCTGTATAATATTGTATATCCTCTATCCTCTATGTCCTATATAATATTATATTATGAACAAGATACATACAAGTAGTGCAAAGGCATGAGGAAATGATATTGTATATTGTATCCTCACGGAGGACAATGAAAATATTTGGAGATTGTGGATTGTAGCTTGTGGCGGAAGCTGAATGGTTATGCTTTCTTTTTCTTTTTCAACTCTCGTTTCACTTTCACTACTTTTACTTGTTATTTCATGCTTCGTCCTTTATATAATATTATATATTATATAGTATATTCATACATACAACGATGGTAGAAAGAACCTGACAGCTCGTTCTAGTTTCTACTGTAGTTTATACATAGCTTCTGAGTTTATACATAGTTTAAGTTGAGATTCAGCAGCAACGTATACTCTAAACTCTAAACTCGCTGGGAAAAAATGGAAAATGACAGGGGAAAATGATGAGCCAGTTGAGCATTGAGTACAGGCAGACACAATGGAAAAACTTTAAAACCGTAGGTATATACATCGTAGTCGGTAGTCGGTAGTCGATAAGCTTCTCTGTACATCAGCATGAACATTGAACATTATACATGGAAAAGTATGTGAGATTTGTTATTTGATGGATGTATATTAAATTACGTAGAATATAGAGAGAGAGAGAGTATTCTGGATTCTAGGTCGATAACATTATTTTATATACAGTATTTTTTTGTGACTTCATAATACATATATCAGTCAGTTGGAAGCGCATAAATATATAGCCTTTAATTCTCCAAGGAATTGAATTCAATGTTATATACATTACAAAAGAAAACATGCAAAATTTGCTTGTTACTTTGGATACTAATAA